>BJBW01005745.1:14075-136065 GCA_004320125.1 Scolopax mira
GACATTTGGACCTGATGGAGTGATCCAATCATCAGAGGGTTGGAGGACCTCTCCTGTGAGAAGACTCCGGAGATCTTACAGCAGCCTTCTAGTACCTGAAGGAGAGCTACAGGAATGATAGGGGCAAACATTTTAGCAGGGCCTTTTGTGATAGGACAAGGGGTTATGACTTTAAACTAAAAGAAGGTAGATTTAGACTAGATAGAAGGAAGAAATTTTTTACTTTGAAGGTGGTGGAATGCTGGAACAGGTTGCCCAGAGAAGTTGTGGCTGCCCCATCCCTGGAAACATGCAAGGTCAGGGTGGATGGGGCTCTGAGCAACCTGATCTAGTTGAAGGTGTCCCTGCTCATTGCAGGGGGGTTGGACTAGATGTTCTTTGAAGGTCTCTTCCATCCCAGACTATTCTATGATTCTGTGATTCTATGATCTCCCAGAAAATCACTGTTCACAACTAGTATTGGTCCCTTACAGAAAGTAAAATTCTTATGTCTTTATTCATCCTTCTGTGTGGAGCAAACTATTTTTAATGTCTCTCTTTCCCTGCACCCCCTGCCACCCTCCTCGGTTTCCTGCATGTGAAAGGTTTGCAAAGCAAAGCAAGTAAGCACCTTTATGAAACAGGCTCTGTAAACACTCGGGCAGAAACATTGAAGCTGGCAGGAGAAAATTCATGTGGTGTGTGTTAACAATTGTTGAAGCTAGAACACTATTTAATCTGCTATTCCTGGTGGGCGCTACCTTGTAGAAAAATAATATTATTACAGATTTAATCTTTCAGTTAGTAATAAACCTCAGGAGCGGTCTGGTGGAGAAAAAGGAGAAGTGAGTCCTTCCTGAGCAGAGGTAAACTGGGCAAAATGTGCCCTTCATGTGTCTGCCTGAAGAATTATGACTTCTGATAGAAGTTAGTCAAAGTATATACTGCCTTTTTATTTCATTATGGGAAGAAGGGATCACTTTGCATACACTTTCTCTGGTCCATCCCGTAGGTAGAACTGTGATAAAAATCAGGCAAAGAAAAAGTCAGGAAACGAATAGCTGAATATTAAGTAGCAAAGACAGAAGAATTATTGCAATTTCTATTATTATTATTCCATCTGAACATGATGATTTTTATCAGAGATGGCAACTTCAGTAATGGTTTTATTCCTTATACTGCCATCAAAACCGTAATGTTTTGGTGCTCTGTATTTACTGCCACAAGTAATGTTTGTTACTTGGGGTTTGTTTTCCCAGTTCATCTCTGGTGAAGAGGAATGAATGCTCATGAGCTTTGTTTTTTGTGGAATCCTTAATTTTTTTCCATAGGTTTAAAATGAGCCTTGGAGGAGGTAGTGAGGTGCCCTGTGGGATTCAGGAGCCTCAGACTAGACCACAAACCAGTTCTTTCTTGGGCAAATAACTTTTATTTTTTTACTGTAAGGCTTCATTGTGGCAGAACTTTCTGAGGTCTGGGGAGTACTTTGAATATAAACACTGCAATCTTGAGCTTAATTCAATATTTTGTGGAGTCAGTGGAGAAAGTAATGTGATTTGTTCCCTGTAATCAGCTAGTAGGTGTCTCTGAAGGTCTGATTGCTTCATGTTCAAATAAAATGCACTGTTACAATCCAGATGGGAGTTAATGATTGCATATATAACTAAGATGGACTTGCCTAGGATGGAGTCTTTTAACCAATCAGAGATAAAAGAAAGCATTATCGACGGATACGGCTCCTTGGGAGCTTGGTGTGAATGAGAAATCCAGACCTAAATTAAATACTGTGGGCACACAGAGTCAAAGAAAGGATATTGCACAGCGACTACAAACTTTTTGAAGAGTGCTGCAGAGCCTCCAGCATAACCTCTGGGTCTCTCAAGTTCCAAGCTGTCTAGTCATTTCTCAAATATGAGCTACTTTTGGCTGAAATGGTGAAGACGGTGGATTCACCCCCATCTTTTTCCTTAGCAATAGTAAAGGTGTGGCCAATTACAGCATCTTTTATACTTTACAGTGATGTGTGGCTCATCACCAGTTTGGGGGGACAGTCAGTGGGCAGCTGTGGTCTGAGCAAAGACGGGGGATAATGAACTTTTTTTAGCCTGTTCCTCGTGACAATTTTCTCTTCTGGGCAAGACAGCAATAACCTGTCAGACCCTTTAAGAGGTTACGTTTGCATCTCACCCCAGGATCTCACACTCGCTGTGTTGAAGCCCCGCTGAGCTTTTTGGGAAGCAGAGAACTGCTACACAATGGTCTTTTAATTTTTGATTCTTTTGACAGCTAAATACCAAGCCATTGTGAATGAGACTCATCTGCCCAAGCGCAGCTGTCTCTAGCTGAGCTAATCACCTTCCTTCATTAATTAATGAAGAAACCTAGGCACTTCTGGGATGCAATTTGTTTTATACCAAAGTAGATATCTCGAACATACAAGAGGTGTTGAGACCTGGAAGTTTCAAAATTAGTAACTTAATTAGGTCACTAAAATTAGTTCAGGCCAGGGGACAGAATATTTAGACTTAGGGGAAAACAGATGACTATTTATAGCTTTTTTATTATTAAGAGGAATATTGATAATCAGTATTTCTCACGTTTTGCAGTATTTTACAGGAATTTTATTTCTGATCTTTCCTAACATCCTCCCCTCTCCCCTCCTTTTTTTTTTTTTTTTTTGAGAAAGGAGAGCCAGGATTCTTTTCTTTCCAATTCAAATGTGACTTCTATCCGTATTTTTTGAAAGGCAATTCTACCCAGGGATCCCTTAGAATGAATGAGCTGAAACGGAAAGATGTGTTTTACTCCAACAAATGCAATGGGCTCAAGACAGGACTAACTGAATGCTATTTTATGAGCAATACAGGAAGCCAGATTAAATGATTCAGTAGTCCCTTCTAGCCTTAAAATCTATTAAAAAACCTGAACAAGTTCAATAAAAATGTAATAGCATTTTACAGAAATTACTCTAAACCCCCTAAGAATTAAACAATGGTCATTAATAGCCTTTTTATGATGTTTTTGCTATGTATTTCTAGAGCAACAAATCCTACGGAGAAGGATATATTTCTCTTTAAACTGATGGTGTGTTGGGGAAAAAAAAAGTCCACTCAAACAATCAGATCTGGTATAGCAAAAAAAAAAGCTTATTTCTTAGTGTGGAGGCTTCGTCTGCATGTGCAAGTAGGAGGAACAGCAATTGAGAAATGAGAGGAGGAGCTCATTTGAAAGTGAATTTTCAGAGCATCGCTCTGTGTATCGTTTAGGCAACCCTTTGGCTCTGACCACTGCGAACAAATGCAGGAGCCAGTGTGTGTGGGCAGTGCGAGTCGTTCCATTTTCCTACTATATAATAATAAAAAAGCAAATGGTGGTGAAGCCAGCATTTAGGTCTGGAGCAGGAAGCTGTGATAATGCCATGAATCCTTGCACTCAGGGACCAGCAGCGATGGCATACAAAGCAGACACAATGACAGGCAGCTTCTTGCTTAACTGATGTTGATCTGAGCCACAGACATGGATTTATCCAACCTTATTTTTATCTCGCAGCTCCTGTACCCCGACTAATACCTTTAAGAAAATGAGTGGTGCTTTAAAACATGGTAAATAAAACCTACAGGAATTAAACTCATTTGAAAACAAGTTAATTCGTTCTGGTTAATATCAGAGATTTCTGGTCTTTCTTCCTTCCTCTTATTCCCCTCAGTTATATCTGTTTTACATTTTAATGTAATATATTGTACTGTAGAGGCAGTAGTTTCAATTCGTGCTCCTGAAAAAGAATAGAAGCCCAGAGCTGCTGCAATACCTTGTGCCTTCTGGGGATCCCTGTAGCCAAACGTGTCTGGAGAACTTCCCTTCATAGGATAGAGCTTCTGCACCATCCCTAGTAAGAAACACGATTAAATGTCCTGTAATGTAGTTAAATACTTACTCTGCACACACAGACAAGTTTGTTATGACAGAAAAAAAGATGTTTTATTGCTTTTATTAGCATTACTGCACAAAGACTGGGCTAAGAATTGTTTTTAAAAAATTGTGTTTATGGCGAGACATGGGTATTTAAAGAAGATCAAGTGTGGAAAGAGAAGGTGATTTCAATAATTTTTAATAATCAAACCATCACATTCAGGTTTACAATCTGGTTGCAGATAGTGTGGTGGTCCAAATTAAGAGAATTGAGAATGATGACTGTCAGAAAGGGAGTATTAAATAGATGGGGAAAGAGTCAAGCCTCAAATTCCATTACAATATTCACAGATAAAAAATAGTAAATTCAGTGGCACATAAACCACTGATGTGTTGACTCTAGAGAAACTTGGTGAGGCCGTTCACATGAGCAGAATATTAATTCTGATGGAAGAAATTCTGTATGTAAAAATGTCTCAAGAAAGAATTTCTGAACTGCTCAATACTCAGAAAAACTTTTAGGTCTGAAGTGCTTTAAGGGTGAAGCATTATTTTTAGGTGTATATAACATACTGAGCTATGGAGGCTCTAAATGCTAGTAAAATGTAAGAATCTTTTAATAATGGGCCGATGGCAATGCTTAGTGATGCAAAGAGAAATGTGGAAGTGCTGATAATGATGTTCTTGCATAAGTTTTTCCTCTATGTAAAAGGGACCAGGTTGTGAATCTGATGTGTGGGTATGGCACAGAGATGTCCACAGTTCCCTCCCAACCCTGATGGGGTTGGAATAGGATAAATATTTCTTTGAGATTTTGGTCCAAAATGGAGCACAAATTATGGGAGGGCTGAAGAACTCTTTATTGTTGCTGGAGCAGTAAGATCCGAATTAATAAAGAAAATGGCAGCAACAAAATGCTGCTGGTCACAATTTGTGTTACAAAATTAAAGTAGGCAGCCCAAAGGAGCTAGTGACAATAAGTAAATAACATTTACAAATATGCTGGAGGGGAAAAAAAAAACCAAAACAAAAGCAAGAAAAGCAGTCAGTCTCTTGATGGATGACAAGGGTAATAAAAACCAGAGGGATGAGGCTTTGCCCAGTTCTCTTATCTTTCTGTCCTTGTTCTCAGTCATGCATCCTCAGCTGGAAAGGGATCCTCTCATGTCTAATGGGAAGGGATGTATAATATAAAGGAAGTAAGAAGTGCAGACATATTCCAGTGCCTTCGCTGATACGGGGAATGCAAATTTTCTAACACTGTAGCAAAACTCAGCCCAAATCTCGGGCAAAGCTCACAATGCTGTGGGCAAATCCTGATGAGTCTTCACATCTGGCCCCTCCATCTTCCCACAGCGCCTCTGTCCTGGTATAGGTGAACCCATCACACCCCAGTGTGGGCTCTCCAGGACTAGACAAGCCAAGAGGTGGCAACCCTGGAGCCTGAAAGCCTCCTTCACCAGTCTGTCTTCACCCCGCCACTTGCCCAGCAGCTCGCCGTGACTGCTTTTCCAGGAATCAGATATTCCTCAGCGCAGATCCTCCCTCCTCCTCCCTTCCCTCCCTCGCCCCCCTCCCAAAACCTCCCCTCTTCGCTGCCCATTTTCCCAGCAGCAGCAGCCCCTGTCTCCGTGTCAGCCCAGCGCCTCTGCCGGAGCTCAGTTGTGACCAGAAGTCACTGGCGTAACACGCAATGACATGGTTACAGATTACGGGGCTCTCTTCAGTAATCAAATCTTTGCTTGTCTCCAAGTGGCAGAATATAAGCAAACTGGAAGTTTTACCTTCCGTGGAAGTTTAAGGGCTGAGGCAGGGAGCCTTCCCGTCTGTGCGGGAAGGAAACCGGAAAGATTTATGGAAGGAAGGTAACGAGAGCTTGACAAATAGGGGAATGATCCCATTGAGGATCCCCGTGCTCCTCAGCCTGCCTTCCTCAGAGCCGGAGCAGGGCTGGCCTCCGGGGCTGTTCAAAAGGGGTCTGTGGACCTACGGTGCTGTGGGAGCCTGAAAAATGCAGCCAGAAATGTGCTGGCGGCCGAGGTCTCCTCGGGTCTGTAAGCCCCAGAAGAGCAGGGTTGGAAGGGCACGGGCAATCATTTGGGGGGAAGTTGAGGGTTGAAGGAGGCGCCTGGGGTGGCTGCGTGCTGAATGGCGGCGCTGTGCGTGGGAGCTGAGGGATGCTGTCCCATCCCATGGATGGGGGACAGCCAACAGCTGGGCTGGATCCCCGTGGGCAGTCAGGAGAGAGCAGGTTGGATGTCCTGGTGAACCAGAGCCACTGCCCGTGAGCCTTTGGAAGGGATGGTGCCTGCAGCCCGGCCACCCTTGGTGGGCACGTGGGCAGAGGAGTCCCGCACCCCAGCCCTCTGTTCCCCCCTTTATCCCTCTCTTACCCTGACATGGCTACGCTGCTCTTGCTAGCCTAGCAAATTTATTCAGAGCAGATTGCCAGTGTTGTGGCCTTAGGAGCCCGCCCAGACAGAGAAATTTAGGAGAGCAGTGAGTGACTCCGGCAGCTGGCTCTTCACGCCTGTGTGGGCTGAGGCTCTGCAGCCTCCATCACCTTCGCACAGGGCAAAGCCTGGAATAATCAGCAAGTGAAGCAGATTAATCAATGCAACCTTCTTTTCCACCCTGACACAATTATGAGCTGTTGCTAGTTCTTCATTTAAATAAATTTTTTTTTTTCCAACTAACATGCAATACCTACAACTGCTCGTTTGACAGCTCTGGTTTCATCATGCAATCACGTTCCTTGTCCGTGTATTCAGAACATATATCACATAAGCATTGCTTCTGCCTATAGAAAAAGAAAAAAAATAAACATAGAGAACGAATTGTGGTGAAATGCAGTGAATGCAGGGAATTTCATCAAGTGAAATTCCCACAGCAAAGTCGCTGAGCAGGACTGGGAGCACACGCTTAACATAAAAACCATCCCAGAAGCAAAGCATGTCACATGGATCATACAGTATGGTAAAGCTAATACCTCCCTTGGAATCTTAAGTTTTGGGTCCCGTGATTTCTGTGTGTTTAGCATTTTTAGACTTTGTGTAACGATAGCAATCTTTTCCATTAATTTGCCATCTAGTTGCAAAAACAAAGCTCTGCTTTTGTTTTATTTGTTTACATTTTATTTACAGCATTCCTGCTTTGCCAGAGGTGTGTTAAATTATTAACAGGTTATGTCCATGTTCACAGAAAAGCTAGATTGAATCCAGTACAATGTGGGCTTATTAAAAGGCTGGCTAACAGATTCGCTTTGCCCACAAAACTGTGCACTGTGGTCTGAAGTATTCCTTTTCCAATTAGAGCTATTTATTTATTTTGATTTCTAGCAGTCGTGGTGAATTCTTGTCAGTGGTAGTTTTTCCACAGAAATGCTCTGTATTTTTGCAGGAGTAAGACTGCATGTTTAATTGCTTATTTTAACACCTTTAGTGCAATATCTCTGTGCTTTAATAGGGCTGTAATTTTTAAATGTAGGTCCGTTATTTTCTATGGCACGAACATTGGCAGACTTCTCAAGTGTCTTGCTTCTCACTGGTGTCTCTGATTTCACATTAAAATCCCTCTTTGTCCCTCCGTAGTCCCTGCTGATGACCCTTATTAACCAGAAGGATTTCTAGAGCTGAAAATCTTATCAGGTTAGAAAGGGGCATGTTACAAAAATGTGTTTTTGTCAGAACTTAAAGTAACCATCAGGATAAAGAAAGAAAAGCCTGTGGTGTTGCACTGGGCTGCATAAAGATAAGTATGCCATAAGTTAGCTGATGTTTTTTCTTAGTATTTTTTTCTACTGTGATGGGATGAAGCGTTAGGCAGAAGCATTTAAGTTTTACTCCACCAAAGGGCATCACCTCCATGCAGTATCCTGCTTACCTGGCACTTGTCTGAGCCTTCAAGCCAGCAGGTCAGGTCTCATGGGTGGCAACAGGCAGGCCATCTACCCGCTTTTCCATTGTTTGGAGAAACTCATTTCATAGAATCATACTCATAGAATGGTTAGAGTTGGAATGGGCCTTAAAGATCATTGAGTTCCAACCCCCCTGCCATGGGCAGGGACACTTCCCACTAGAGCAGGTTGCTCAAAGCTCCATCCAGCCTGGCCTTGAAGACCTCCAGGGATCCACAGCTTCTCTGGGCAGCCTGTTCCAGTATCTCACCATCCTTACAGTAAAGAATTTCTGTCTAGTATCTAATTTAAATCTGCCCTCTTTCAATTTAAAATCGTCACCCCTCGTCCTGTCGCTCTGCTCCCTGATAAGGAGTTCCTCCCCAAACTATTTCAACTATTTCAACCTGCTTCCTGTCCCATCTGGTAGAAAAGGATGTGAAAGATTCAGGGAGAAATGTCTATACAAATGCCCGTAAAATACCGTGCTGAATGCATGAGGCCAAATTTTGCCTTGGTGCCAGCTGGTGTCATGCCATGGGTTGGCAAGGAGAACTCTGTTGATTGATGCTGGTTTGGACCTGTCTCTTTGAGTGGTGCCTCTTTAGATAGCAGAGTTTCATTGGCTTAATCAGAACAACTCATGTTGCTTTGTGCAGCTTTCTGTGAGTGGAGTTAGCAAAACCGGGCTAATTATGGTAAGAAAAATCAAGTGCTATGTCCTAAAATGCAGTGTGATTGATTGAAAAAAGCTGGGGTTTATGATATGCTCAGCCACTTAACAGGGAACTCACTGGGAGGTGCTAAGGACAGGGGGCAAACATGATGTTTTGGTGTGTAAGGAAGGAATATCAAGTACAAATGGGAAACTGGTGTTTCACATTAATCAATCCTGGGGAGATATTTACTGGAATAATAATAAATTGGGCCGGGATATGTTTAAGAAGGATACTGAAAACCAGGGAAATGTTACTGCCTTCATCACAAACCTTTCACCAAGATTTGACAAAGATAGTTTCAAGTCAGTAAATATACCATAAGTTTAGAGATGTAAGAAGCTTGAGGTATTTTGATTCTCCAAGAGGAGATGAAGAGGTGAACTGATTATGATTTACACATACGTAAGGAAGATATTTGTGGAGATGAGTCCTTAATGCAGTGGAGAAGCCGTAATGGGATCTGATAGTCTGAAAATAAGATGTGTGTTTTTAGTATTGAGGGTGATTAATCCACAAAACAATTTAACTTGGAATATGATGGCTTTTCAATTGCTGGATGCTTTTGAATCAATAGTGGATATTTTTCTCAGAGATGGGCTATAGCTCACTGAGACATTTTAGACTTGATGCAAGAGACAGTTGTTAAAGTTCTGTGGGGAAAGGAAAGGTCAGGCTAACTGATCATATAATATCATATCATATCATATCATATCATATCATATCATCTAGCCATGTGATTTATGAATAGATTATGTCACCTTGGCCAGCTCTACATTTTGATTCCAGTTTTTATCTGAACTAAGTCTGGGTATAGAAGCTTTGTGCACAATAGTCTATAAAATCAGGGAGAGGGTCAGCAATCTTTCCTTGTCGGGAAAATTTGGGATCTGCTAGTTTTTATGTTTTTCCAAAGCAGTGAACATCAACTGTAAAGCAAATGGACCTAGAAGCCCCTAGCCATCCCTTCATGATGATCCGACCAGGTGGTGGTCAGCTGGTGTATGTGGCTGACTTCAGAGTCCACTGTCTCAGCCTACACAGAGATGCAAAGAAGACATTTTTGGGCAGCCAGGACCCCAATGAGAGCAGAATATACAGGTAGATCTGCTTTTCTTCTTTATTTGGGACTTTATTCCTTTTAAAGTAAGCCCTCTTTCAAACAATACTGTAAGGGAGGAGTGAAAATAGAAAAGACCGATCTTGGGAGGGTTTTTTCATTGTATCCACTTAAACCAAGACCGTAAGTGAGGATTAAGTTATCATCTGAACAAATAGGAGGCTGATTCTCCATAAACTGAGACATAAATCAAAGCAAAATGAAAATAACCTCCTTGCAAAAGTACGTTGTTACATTGCTGGTGCTATTGAAAACACTTGCTTTATTCAAAAGCCTTGTTATAAAACCTTAATGGGAGCAAAGAGATGGCAGAGAAGCAGTCCCCATAAACCATAATGGGAGAATTACAAATGTAACAACTGTTTTTCTGCTCCTGGATTCTGCACAATTTCTTTCTCTCATCGAGGATTAAAATAGTGAAAAAATTACAATCAGGTTGTCAGAGCGTGGTTCATACTTTAATTCAAAGTTTGTGGGTTAATCCTGGCAGTAGTATAACTACAGTAAAGTTTATTGAAGTTACTCCACGGAGGGATTAGATGCTGTTTGTCTCCTCATGCCTCTGAAATCTGATAAGATACCTTTACGTAATCAGCCAGGTTTTTCAACCATGGGTGAAATATTGACTATAATATTGCTTTTATCACTTCAAGCTGCAACTTAATTTTTATTTTGTTTCAGTAATATATTTGTCAATCGGCAGCAAACTGTGGTGAGTATGATAAGTTTCTGTTTAGGCTGCAGATGTGTGATGAATGTGTACTCCCAGAGTAATCAGAAGCTGAACTCTTGTCATTGTGATTAATACTGTTTGGAAAGAAATTGTGTTAATTTTAAGCTTAATGAAATTCCAATAGTCGATTTTACGCTAAGAATCATGCTTGCAAGATCTTGAACCAGCCCCCATCGGTGATGGATGCATTCATATCACAGCGTTCTTATCTGTGAGGAAATCTCAGCTTCTTTTTGCTGGGGAGTGCAATTTATGGCATGAGAATACTTCGGTCCAGAACTCTGCACTCCTCCTTTCTAAATGGCTAATACATGATTTTTGACTTGCAAGTAATCTGTTGACTAAAATAAGAAGGAAATGGAAAAAAAAAAAGTGGGGTATTTCTAATTCTAAAGGCTTTGAAATATCACCAGTGAAGAGAAGAAATATATTGTTACACCCCGAGCATAGCAATATCTCTTGTGTCATCGTGTTACAGAGGGATTACATGTATTTAGACATCTTTTATGGAATTTAGGAAGAAATGCGAGGCATATATCACACTACCCTTAACCCTAAGATGAAGCAGCACCTGGAGAATCCAAACGGATAGCTGTGTACATCTGTGTAAATATTCTGATAGGTGGTCAGATATGCTAAAACACAGCACAGAGTAAATTTTCTGGCCAACATAAATGGCCCGAACTGTGCCAGTAGCAGCACAGAGTGTTTGTGCCCCCTCCGAGGACTGTTTGCAGGAGGAGAAATGGGCTCTCTGGGGCAGGTGTGCGAGTGTTTGCTTAGCCCTAGGGCAAGTGCACGGTGACCCACGAGGGTGGGAACAGGGGGAGGCCACCACGCTGGCCATAACGTTTATGTGTTACCTGCTGCCAAGCCGCAGGGTGTCACAGCTGTTTTCCTTGGAGCAGCTCTAAAGCACACCAGCCAAGCAGGAAGGGGAGTGTTACCTGACCACAGAGGGACACCAGGGGATGGTCCCTCCGTCTTTTGCAGAGAAATAGGATTTTTTCCCAAGGTTTAGTCATTAGGGGATGGAAAGTGAGATTTCCAGTAATGTAGAATCATAGAATCATAGAATTATTTGAGTTGGAAGGGACCTTAAAGATCATAGAGTTCCAACCCCCCTGCCATGGGCAGGGACACCTCCCACCAGACCAGGTTGCTCCAAGCCCCATCCAGCCTGGCCTTGAACACCTCCAGGGATGGGGTAGCCATGACTTCCCTGGACAACCTGTTCCAGTGCCTCACCACCCTCGCTGTAAAGAATTTCTTTCTGGTGTCTAAATCTCTTCTCTTCCAATTTAAAACCATTGCCCCTTGTCCTGTTGCTACACTTTCTGACAAAGACCCTCTCTGACTCTTCTGTAGCTCCCTTCAGATATTGAAAGGTTGTTATAAGGTCTCCCTGGAGCCTTCTCTTCTCCAGGCTGAACAACCCCAGCTCTCTCAGCCTGTCTTCATAAGAGAGGTGCTCCATCCCTCTGATCATCTTCATGGCCCTCCGCTGGACCCGTTCCAACAGGTCCATGTCCTTCCTGTGTTGAGGACTCCAAAGCTGGACACAGTACTCCCGGTCGTGTCTCACAAGTGCAGAGGGGCAGAATCCTGAGACCTGCTGGCCATACTTCTATTGATGAAGCCCAGGACACTGTTGGCTCTCTGGGCTGCCAGTGCGCACTGCCAGCTCATGTTGAGCTTCTCATCCACCAACACCCTCAAGTCCTTCTCCTCAGGGCTGCTTTCCAGCCATTCGCTGCCCAACCTGTATTTGTGCCTGGGATTGCCATGTCTCAGGTGCAGGACCCTGCACTTGGCTTGGTTGAACTTCATGTGATTTGCATGAGCCCACCTCTCCAGCCTGTCCAGGTGACTTTGGATGGCATCCCTTCCCTCCAGCGTGTCAACTGTGCCACCGAGCTTGGTGTCATCAGCAAACTTGCTGAGGGTGCACTCTATCCCACTCTCCATGTCACCGACAAAGATGTTAATAGTACTGGTCCCAGTACCAACTCCTGAGGAACACCACTGTGTTTGAAACTGTGTATTTCCTTGACTAAATATCTTTTAGTTTTGACCTAAGCAGGATCGAGTTCCATATTGGTAACACTTTTCCTGTGGCAATTAAAGTTGTTATTCAGCATTTGATTGTTTAAAGCTTCATTCACCTCAGTAAATGACAAAACTCCCCTTGGTGTCTGTGGGATCAGGTATAATATTCCTTGGATGCTCTCAATCAGATTTGGCTCTTATTTTCCTATGAGGCAGCTTCCAGGTTCTAATGGTTACTGGCTATTGAACATCCCACACACCCAGAGAGTTAATTACCCTTCCTGCCCCTACATCCTCTTTGACGGTGCTGTCAGCTGGTGTCACTGTGCTGTCTACTGTCTTCTGTATTTCCCTTTGGAAAGAAGAGAATAAGTTGGAATTTAAGTCATTGAAACCATGATTTTGACAATATGAAAACGTTCATCTAATAAACTGTATGTAGAACAAAAATAAATTCAATGCAAAAAGCGAATGGTTGAAGTTTGGTGTCACTGGGGAAGCGTTCTGTAAAAGCTGTGACAAGGATGAGCAATATTGTATTTGTTTGCATGTTTCATAGTTTCTCAGACTGCAATGGCAAAAAAGCCTATTAGGATCATCTAATCTGGACCCCTCCTGCATAAATAGAATTTCATCCAGTAATTTCTACTTCAAGCTGATAATTTCTTTCTCCAAAGATGTATTCTTTTAGCAGCTTTGTGCCTCTTAACGGTTATTGATTTAAGCATCCTCCAACCTGCTCTTAAAAATACTTGTTTAGGGGAGGAAAAAGTATACTTTGTATCATTTCTTATTTCAACAAAATAAGCTATTTTATTCCTTTGTGTATAGCTTATATGTTCCTTTCTCTATAGCTTCTATATTCCTTTCTCTAAAATTCTGCATAGCAGTTTAAAGCATTTCAGGTAATATTCTTAATTATTGGTGGAAAACCCCTATTGCTTTTAGGTAACAATTGCAAAAAAAAACAACAACAGAAAACAAGAGAAGAGAAAATGTGAATACTTGGCATATGATTAGCAGATTCAGGGACTTCACTCACTTCTCCAGTTGTTTATAGACTGAAGGACATGTTGATAGCAATCACTTGCTTCTTCCAAACTAATTATACTGTCCGTGTCAGCTTTGCTTATCCTCCCAAAACAGTTTGAAGAGCTGACTCCATGAAATATTTATTCCACAGTCAAAAAGACAGGAAAAAACAGTGATGGTGGCATGGCAGGAATTTTCAGAAATGCATTTGAATAAAGGTGGCTGGGAGGAGGGCATACAGGGAGGGCATACAGGGCCTCCTGATAGAGCCAGGGCAAGGAGTCTCCCATGTGTTGGCCTGAGAAGCCACAAAGTGTGCGATGCTCCAGTTAGAATGACTTCTTTTTGGGAGGTTTTGTAAATTCTACACTGTTCCTGTGAGGCACGGTACGTGCCGGTAAGGTATTAAACGCTTTGCATACACTGATAGTGTCAGGAGTGGAAGTTAGGGAACATCCAGACCCAGGACTGGTAGGACCAAGCTAATATGTTTCAGGAGTCTAAGTATTTCAGGTCTGAGTTTTTCATTGATGATTATTTGCATTGCTGGTTCTTGTTCCCTTGTAGACTGGAATCCTTCTGTGGAGAAGGTGGAAGAGACAAGGAGATCCACAGCTCTAGCTAAATAGTCTGAAAGAGAACATAAGGGGTAGAAAACAAATGGAAAGCATACATTGTAAATACTAGAGGCTTTTATAGTAATATACAGTTTTATATGGCTCTTTGTATCTTAGGTCTCAAGTGACATAATGTTCCAAACTAACCTTTCTTAGAGGGCAAAAAACCTCCAAAAAACCAAAGGAACAGCAAAGTAAGCAGTGCGTGTGGACAGCTATACTGCTTATATTGACCTTTGGTTTTACTTACTCAGTGACAAACGGGGAGACAAAAGATCATCAGGGACAGCAGTTGGCACAAGGCATAACTGTTCTCCGTTCTTCATTGCTTATTTGGTGTCCCCCGGGGAAGGTTGCCTCAGGTTTGGCTGGACCCACTAAGCAGGAGCCCTGCCGAGGGAAGGGGCTGGTGAGAAGTGTCCACACTGTGTTTGTGGGTTGGGTATTGGTACAAGTGCTATCGTATTATCAAGTTTCTGCAGGTTCATACCCAACAAATAACACGAAAGCAAATGGTTGCTGCTAAGTGCATCTTAAAATGAAGAGGAATACATTTTCAAAGAGTTGTCACATTTATAATTTGATAAAAATAATGGGGAGAATTTGATACAAATGATGGCTCCACAGTGAACACGAGATTTCATGTCTCTGGAAGGGACCATTTAAGTCATAAACTGCAAACTCCCAGCATGAATGGCAGCAGAGCTCTAGGAATGAGTTCATTTGTTTTCATTCTGGGGCCATCTGTTGTTATTTCTAATATATACTTCTTAGCTTTCACCTTTGATCTTTGCAGTTTCCAGGTTTTTAAACTTTTATAGTTCATGAGTATATGCTTTTGTGATGTCAGTGAAAGGATATTATCACTTTCAGTGACTTAGTGGGAGCTTATTATTAGTTTACTACCCTGTGAATTGCAAATAAATAAGCCAGTAAGTAAATATCATGGGGATATGGTTATGTCTCCATAGTTAGAGTTTGTGACTAATTCTGTGTCTCAAAGTTGATTATAACATGCTCCCTCACAGGAAAGTTCACTCAAACCAAAGCAAGATGCCTAATAAATCACACATGAAATATCTTACTGGAGGTTAATTCACTGTGTAAGCTTTGAGGTTACTCAAAACAAGGCTGGGCTGGAATGCAGCAAGAGTATCTTATCACTTCATATGCTCCCCCTTTTCCCCCTTTTTGTTTTGGACTGAACTCTCAAAATGGTTTTCTTGAGCAGAGCATGTAAACTAAAGCAGAAGGAGTCACTCTTGCAGAAGTGACTGGGGCGCAAAATAATTGGTGGGATAGCAGTTAGCGCTCAATCTTTTCTTGTCTCTAACTGTCACTTCCCACACTTCATTATAAACTAGTCACATTCCTGAAATGAAAAACACAGTCTCCAGGAAAGGGCAAAGCAAAAGAAAGTGGTATTTATCTGTCACCCTTTCGCTGTTCTTTCCTAGTCTCAGCCTTCACTGGAGCATATTTCAATATTCCTTTATGAGTAGTTTATATTCTCATTCATATCACTGTGTGAACTTAATGCTTCAAATGCTCCTGATTTGCCAAATAAACGCCCTTTCAAGCAAACCTAGCTCAAGTAACACCTGCCAAGAAAACCTGAAGCCTGGATGAACATATGCTGAGAATATCTTTCTCCTCTAACCTCTTCTGAGTCAAAACAAGCTTTAATTCACTGCATGATGCTTCAGCAGTGTCCCCCTTGGATTGTTTCTCCCCAGATGACCATGCAAGGAGGCAGGAAGTGGGTTTAGAAATCAGAGACGTGCTGGAAGAGATTAATGGAATCATAAAATGGTTTGGGTTGGAAGGGACCTTTAAGACCATTGAGTTCCAAGTCCCCTGCCATGGGCAGGGACACCTCTCACCAGACCAGGTTGCTCAAAGCCCCATCCAGCCTGGTCTTGAACATCTCCAGGGATGGTGCATCTCCAGGGATGGGGCCCAGCTTCTCTGGGCAACCTGTTCCAATGTCTCACCAACCTCAGAGTAAAAGATTTCTTCCTAATTTCTAACCTAAATCTCCCCTCTTTCAGTTTAAAAGCATTATGGCATGTCCTATGCTCCCTGACCAAGAGTTCCTCCCCATCTTTCCTGTAGCCCCTTTAGGTGCTGGAAAGCTGCTGTAAGATCTTCCTGGAGCCTTCTCTTCTCCAGGCTGAACAACCCCAGCTCCCTCAGCCTGTCTTCATAGGAGAGATGATCCAGCCCTCTGAGATTCTTCTGGTCAGTTGTACGCAGCTGCAGCCCAGGTGTCTATACTTGCCTTAGCTGTGTGCAGTTTACATTTACAGGCAGCGGGAAGGAGCAGACACCTAGAAGGTGCTGTTTATTTCATCTTAAAATAGATGAAAAAATAAATCAGATGACTTATGTCTGAAGAGAGCCTCGCCCTAAAAGCAAGTTGGGGTGACTGGCTTGGATGCACAGAGCTGCTGTAGGTACCACAGCTCCCATGGCCATTGGGATAGAATCATAGAATCATATGGGGTTGGAAGGGACCTCTGAAGATCATCTAGTCCAACCCCCCCGCTGGAGCAGGTCTACCTAGAGCATGTTGCACAGGAACTTGTCCAGGCAGGTTTTGAATGTCTCCAGAGAAGGAGACTCCACCACCTCTCTGGGCAGCCTGTTCCAGTGCTCTACCACTCTCACTGTAAAGAAGTTCCTCCTCATGTTTAGGTGGAACTTCTTATACTCAAGCTTGTGCCCATTTCCTCTTGTCCTATCTCTAGGCACCAGTGAAAAAGGACCAACCCCGTCCTCTTGCCACCCTCCCTTTAAATATATGTAAGCACTGATCAGATCCCTCCTAAGTCTTCTCTTCTCAGGACTAAAAAGACCCGAGTCCCTTAGCCTTTCCTCATAGGAGAGATGCTCCAGGCCCTTAATCTTCTTTGTGGCCCTAAATATAAAGACAAAGCTCTGGGGCTCAGATCCTCCATCACTCAGAACAAGGCAGAAAGCACCATTTTATTGTTATACCTTTAATGTGTCCCATTTTTGACCACTGTGAGCAGTTCTGGCCTTACGTTAAGAAGAGCAGAGGGGAGCTAGTGGAGATGAAGAGAAGAGTGAGTAGAGTAATTAGTAGGGTGGGGCAGCTGCCTGGCAAGAAGGGGTTAAGAGATGTGGGATGCTTCAGCTGGAGAAGAGAAGGCTGAGGAGGGATGTGACTGAGGTTTCCAAAGTCACCAAAGTGCTAGATAAAGACAGAACTGCTGTGCTGCTACTCACCAAATCCTAGATCTAGAGGACAATATCAGAGGCAGGAGTGTAACTTCCAACACCCCTTCAGCAACAGCTGTGAGTGCTGGGGGAACATGAAGAGACTGTGGAGATCAGACTGGCTCCTGGACTGTCCTTAGAAGTGTCTCTCTTCTTCTGCAAGTCAGGGGCATGATACTGGGCTAGATGGATCCCTGGTGAGACCCTATGGGGCACGTCTTAAAGTTTCCCTCCACTGACTGTGTATGAAATGAAGAGTAGCTGTACTCCTAATCTGCATTTCTTGGCAATTAATATTATCTGGCATCAGTCCCAGGCTGGGTGCTCTGGAAGCAGCTACCTCTGATGTTGGCCTGACTTTCTGGAACCGCAAGGGCTCTGTCTTTACTAGTGAGGTTTTGTTCGTCAGCCCGAATGACCTGGGAGAGGGCAAGTTCTCTCTCCTCCTAATGAAATCAATGAGAATTACGGGCGCTGAGTGTATTCCAGCAGGTGTTCAGCATCCCACAAGGTCAGGCAGTTGGTTAATAGACTGAAGCTCTGTAAAATGGTGTATACTATTAGCAGCCAGGGGAAAAATCAAAAGGTAGAAAAGGACATTGGGCAGAGCTGTCAATTACATATTGGAACAAGAAAAGAGAGAAGCTGTCTGTAGCACTTAGAGCAGAAGGGTTTACACAAAGTAGAAAAAGCTGCTAATGTTTATTTCTATCAAATTTATTCTGCCTTTCAGAATACTAAGCATTTTTAGTAATGAAGAAAATTCCGCACCTTCAAACGTATTAAAGAACCACCAGTGCACAGTCACATTGCTCAGCGATACTGAATCCTAACTTGCCTCTAGGTTTGAATATATTCAGACTCAGATTAGCCTTACATATTTAGGTAAAGTTGACTTGATTTTGAATGTTTACCTGCACAAAATAAGCAAGTCCCAAAAGTCTGGTCAACTTAGGTCAAAACAACAGTCCATAAAGCTTTTGAAATGACTAAAGCAACTTCATGGAGCTGGTAACCTCCATTTGACCATTCACCATTAGCCAGTCATATTTGCTAAACTTAATTTATAGCATCTATACAAGCCTGTGTCTCACAGTGGTGTAATTAAATTCATAGAAGCTTGTCATACTTTTAACTTTGCAGCTGAGTGTAGCATTCAATAAATAATACCAATCTCATACCACAAATTGACTCTAATGCAAACAGATAAAAAAATCAAGGCTGTTCAGAAGACGATATTAGCCACATAATGGAAACAATAACCGAATTAGAATTGCTCAGCTAATCAGCACATGTTTTATTATCCCATTGCTTTCTCCTCCAAGTTCTCAGAAACCAAATCAGAGGTTAAGTTACCAAGTTCAGTTTAATTTTTCTTTCACCTCTGAAGGTCTGTGAAGACCCATCCCCTGCCTCACAGTCTGGGGGAGGCTGTGCATCTTCTGTAGTCAATGTAGCAGGTCAATGTAGTCAATGCAGTAGCGTGCCGAGGTGCTCAGCATCTGGCAGCAGTGGTGGAGCATTGCTGGCAGTATCGTTCTCTGCCAATCAGTTACACGAGATATTCTGGTAATTAGTAACACAAACCCTGTGATATTGCTATAATCAGTTTGGCAAGATATTAACATTTGTAAATTCGTAGTTCCTTCGTTAAAAGTGGCTGTGAAATGCTCCTGCCTCTTCATCAGAACTGTAGTGGTGGGATCTGGGTCTCTTCTGGGGGAATGTTTTTCACCCACCTCAAACCCTCTGGGCCAAGGAGGGTTTCCCTCAGATCTCCTTCATTTTAACTCTTCACAGTACTCCTTGCATTGTGCTGGGGTAATGTAGCTTTATAGTGTCTCAAGATCAGGTAGGTATTCCTTTCTCCTATTTGATTACTGAGCCTGTGAACACTCCAGGGCATGCAATATCCATTGCCCCAACACAATGGTTTTCTCACTTGTGCTGAGGCTGCAGGGTGCTTCTGCAATAGGAAAAAGATGATATTTTCCTAGTTTTCTAATCATCTGATATTGCATTCTGGTATCAAAACTCCCCTAAAGTAATTGTTCATCCTTCTGATCCCTAATTGCATTTATCAACTCGGTATGAAACCTATTGCTACCTGGAGCTTTGCCTTCCTTTACCCAAATATTTCCTAACGACTATTTTCATAATCTGCAAAAGCACCTACAAAATATATCCTCACAGGAGGCACGGTTAGTATTCTTCTTAACAAATACAGAGAACAAAATCATTGAGTTTTAATGTTACATTCAGAATGACTGTTAATATGAAGGACTATTTTTTTTCAGCATACTAAATCCCATGCAGCACTCTAGGTTGTGAGATAAAAATTGTAAATTATTAAGTTCATGCTGTTTTGAACTACAGAATCACTTTGGTAATATTTTTCTTGGAAAATCAATTATATATGAAATTGTGTAGCAATTTAGTAACATAAACCCAGGTAATAATACAATTAAAAAGAAAATATTTACTTGCTGCATGGGGTATTTTGTATGCATCTTAATTATGTACCTTTGCTTGCCAGCTTGTATTATGTTTATAACCTTTGGGTAGGTTTAGCATCAGGTGGATAGGAAAGTAATAAAAGCTGATATCATAGTTAGACTTCAGTAGTAATGTGAAAAATTATTGGTATCTACGTCTTTGTTGCCAGTGGCATTGTGAATTACGAAAATGGATAGAAAAAATATTCCTCAGCATGTAAATCTTACATGATAGCGTGAAAAATCAGATCCTAAGGATCCAGCTGACCATGTTTTAAGTATTTTAGTCCAGAGTGGTCTAAGTGTGTAAATAGTTTGAGTAGCAGAGTCAAATTCTTCATATTTCTCTACTGTAAGTCAGCTCTGAATTTGATCCTTTGTTTTATTGTTCATTTTAATGAAAAGGACTTTGGGAAATATTCTTTCTGTATATCTTACAACTGTAGACATGTACAGGGAGAGATTCCATTTTCCTTCTTTTCTCAGAATTAATTTCTTTGGTTTATATATCAGAAAGGTCCTCTTTATAAATCTTTTCGATAGCTCTTTTATTAGGAGCTGAAGATGATGAAATCACCACAGTCATTCTCAGCATCACTGAAATAAATGAGACAAGACTTAGCCAATTAGCCAAGAGAGGATCTCAGGCTGATATATCAATATTCGTCAAAGTATTTACAGACTTTTGGAGTCTTTAATTAGCTGTTGCATGTTGAGGATCCAGTTCCTTGAAGACAAATGGGCTGTATTCCCTTCTAAAGCTGGATGAGGTTTACTGCAGTCCTGACTTGCGGATTTGTTCTGTGTTGCAAAACAAATCAAGTCCACTGAGATTATAGCCTCCCATTAATCACTTTCTGCGTTGTTTCCTTTATTTTTCTTTCTCTGGGACTTTTAAGTTAAGCTTAAAACCCCTCATGAGGATGTCTCCACTACTCAGAGAGCTTGGGAACTTTCTTTTAAGAGGACTGCCTCACTGATTTTGCCTGATTTTAGGAGGGGATATCTAGTTTCCTGTTGTGGTCACTGCTGATCTAACCAAGACGGTCAATGCAGTTTATTCACCTGACCAAATGCCAGCCAAACAAGTTGCTTTCTGGATTCCACTGTTAAACTCACTCAGATGTACACGGAGAGACCTAAATATGAGATGAACACTACTTTTGGTGCCTAAATTGTAGGTCAAGGTCAAATACCCAAGTTAGGTACACTTGATCTTCACCATTACAAGAGGAGAACTTACTGTTCAGGGATATATGCCTTATGTGGCAAAGATGCATCATAGGTATTGGTGAAGTTTGCTGATGTTGTCACATACCCTTTTGCTCATTTTGAACCTGCTCCCTTTTAAGATTCTGTAAAGTTGATGTGTTATGGTTTCCTTCCATCCCTAGGACTGACAAGCCCTGCTGCTATCTTGACATTCGTGTTTTCCTCACTATGTTTCTCCAGTCTTCTATCCTTACATATATTTCCAAGATAAGTAATACAAAATACCGATGTTTGCTTTATGGCCTCATCCTTTGGGAAAAGAGAGGGAAGGGAGAACAGGTTTTTGTGACCTTCCAGTAGCAACATAATCTCCCCTAGAACCTGTTTTTCTATAACTGGATTCAACTTGAGGTTGCTGTGCTGTTAGAGGCCAATGTCCATTATGCACTCTTCTATATTTATACTCGGCTGAAGTCAGTGTCAAGTGCTGTGTTTGGGCAACTGCCAGGGCTGGCAAGTCCTTGTTTTCTGCAGAGAATCCCATGTATGGTCGTCATTTATCAAAATGACAGAAGTCTTCTGTAAGTGGTGTTGAATTTTGTAGATTCTCAAAAGGACAGCCCCTCACGTAGTAACGAGTAACCCAATTCCGTTTTATCCAGAAGATCCTACTGACTGTTCTCTGGCAGCCGTCATGTTGTGCTACAAAACTGCTGTTATATCTAAGAACACAAAAAATCAAAAGAGAAGATGAATGTTTTGTTTTAAAATAAGTAGAATCTTGAAGATTCTCTCCTTCCCCACCATCTCTCATCCCCGCCACAAGTCCTGGTGGGAAATATCTTCCAGTCTTTTGACAAAATCTTAGCCTGCACCAAAAAAACCCACCTGTATGGTAGATGGAGGTAGATCATCTAGTTCCAACCCCCCTGCCATGGGCAGGGACACCTCCCACTAGACCAAGTTACGCATAGCCCCATCCAGCCTGGCCTTGAACACCTCCATGGATGAGGACTCCACAATTTTCTCCCTTCAGGTACTGGAAGGCTGCAGTAAGGTCTCGCTGGAGTCTTTTCTTCTCCCAACTCTCTCAGCCTGTCTTCATAGGAGAGGTGCTCCATCTCCCTGAGCTTCTTCATGGTCCTCTTCTGGACTCTTTCCAACATGTCCATGTTCTGTTTTGTTATCTAAATACCATTGTTGTCTCTGCAGGGGGTTGTTTTACCGTCTGGTTTGAGGTCTTTGGGCATGGCTTGCCATCAGGGAGCTTTGTTTTTGAAGGGAGACTGGTGGTGGCATCCTGTCTGAAAGCTGCACAGAAATCATGCCTTCTTTTTGCCTACTGCCTTTGTGCAGCTGTGCTTTTTTTCACTCACAACTGTATTTATTTACATGTACCTGTAGCACTCTGGCCTGGGGTGTTTCACTGGAATTTTGTCTGAGAAATTTCTTCCAGTTTGTTCACTCTTGTCACCAGTCACTTCCTAATAGCTGTTGGCCTGAGCTGTGGTCTGACATATTTTTCCTTAGGCTTTAATATTCAAAGGACTAAGTGGGGCCCCAGATCTTCTGGATGCTTTTTCTGATGGAGGTATTGCAAGATAACTCCTTCTTTCACTGCTAGTTTCAGTCTTTCTTTGATCTGGTGTTTTTTCTCTTCACTAAGCATAGTGTATCAACCTTAATATACACCTCCAGCAGAGCTGTTTAACTCTATTTTGAAGTGGAAGTTATTGAATTTTCTTCCTTTTTAATGGTGCAAACTTGTGTACTTCTGTGTGTCTTCCTCCTTTTTTAGAGTCATATAGCAGCTGGATAGTTTTCCTTTCCCCTCTTGGGCATTTTCAGTCAACATTAAGGAACTCTTTAAGATCCATAATGGATCTTGGATTGAGTTGGAAGGAAAGGAGACTGGAAGGAAAATAACTCACTACCAAGATTTTGGGTGGTCAGCTTCCTTCTTGATGACCACCTATGATACAGCATCTCCGCACTTGTAACCCTTTCTAGTACATATTGGAATAGATCAGGATTGGTTATCCAATTGCATATGCTTAATGAAAAAATAATGACCCCATAACTATATAAAAAGGAGAGGTACTCAATTTTGCAAATGGTAATTATTCCTCTTTAAATCTCTACTTGGTTCCTCAGCTCATTAGGAAAAGCAGCCAGAAACAGACTTTTGGTTAAGATAACCAAATACACAGAAATATGCTTTATATCTTTGTATCCACAGTCAAATATTCCTATTTACAGATAACAGAAAGACTCCACACAACAACCTGAAATGTGAACTTGCTTTTTGACCAGTAGAAAAGTAATTTATTTTCCTGACCCAGAGGAAAGAAGAAAGAATTAATGCAACCAAGACAGACACCAGGACATCATTTAAAATTCCAGGACCCTGGTGAATTATTGAAGTTCTTCAGATGCCACTGAATAACAAGAGTATGATGATAACCTTTTTCTCTGACCTAGATAGAATGCCAACAACTGTAAATTCACCCATTTGCCCCCATTTTCTGTCTGCATGAGAGAATAGGCTTTGAAAGTGTTTCAAGCGGTTCTCCAGTTTCAGGCAGTTGGGCAGCCCACTGCGAAATCACAAAATTAGGTAAACATGATAGATTGATGTTGAGGACATTTAGGGTGAATAAGATCTTCTAGTTTATACATGAAGCAGCCAGGTAAATTAATAAAGGAAATTGGCAATCATTTATACACACCAGCATCAGCAGGCGTCTCAGCAAAACTGCCAGTGAAAGGTCACAGCTCATCTGCCACTGCGATGACCAGCAGCCAGGCTAAAAATTATTCATTTTTAGACATTTTTGAGGTACTTTCTTTGCCATGGAGGCAGAAGACCTTCTTTTTCTTCTTCTTCTTCTTTTTTTTTAGCAGGCAGAAGCAATAAATCAGCTAGTTTAAGAAGACCCAGCTAGCCCAACACAGATCGATTTCACGGGGAAGTCGATAGGCTGCTAATAGAATTACAACTACCTGTCAAAATAGGGAAAACATATCTGTGACAGTGAGAAAGGGCAAATCAATTGAAGAAGTGTTGTGGGTTCTTTCCCCCCCCCCCCCCCCCCCCCCCCCCCCTCNNGTTGGGGGTTTTTTCCCCCCCCCCCCCCCCCCCTTTTTTTTGTGGAGACATAGATGCAAAATACACGTGTGTCTTTCAAAACCTGCAACTGTGAAAAACAGCAATATAAACAGAAATACATTTATCCCTTTACAGGAACCACCAATCCTGTAATACTGAATTTTGTGGTCACTTTACTTCAGTAGGCTGCTCCTCAGGGACAAAGCTAAAGAGCCACATCCAGAGCTATTTGAACAGTTTCTCATGTATTATGAAAGCTATTTAAATAGGTTTTGTTAACAGCTGTAATAATTTGCTCCAGGTGAAAAACCTTGGCGCATTTTGTTTACCACAAACTGTTGTGTTTTTTTTTTTTCAATTACACACATGAGCTTGCCAGTTTCAGGTGGTTTTTAGTGTTTGTACAGCTCAAGCAGAAAATTAGTTACAACAACGTTGTTGGCTCAGAAATTATGTTATAATTTGCAATAATTAGATAAAAATTGACTTATTGAACAGTGGAAAGCTGCCATTGTGCTGCAACTACTTTGCTGCCTGTATATCATCTATATAGCCTGTGCCTTTAGTACCTTGCACATTTACCTTAGAGATCAGAAAGGTTCTATGTAGTTAAAAATGTAACTGAATCTGCACAGTTTGTGGTGGCTCTGCAGATGTCATGATTGAGTACTGAAGTAGGAAGATATTTACCAAGTCCTGCCAGCACAGGCTTCTGCTCTGCTGGTGCAACTCCAAAATAACGAAGAAATACTAAAGGAAAATAAGTAGGGTGATACTCTTTATTCTTCTCTCACTGCAGCCGTTCCTGGGTCTAAAGCTGTGTCTGACTTTCTGTAGGGAAGACCATATATCTTTATGGATTTTGTATACATGTATAAATGAGAGCTTGGAACAAAGCTGTAATCAAAATTAAATACCTCGGAATCTTCCTCTTAACCCACGACTTGGGTATATAAACTAAAGAGGTGTAAGTCCTCTTTGTTTCATTTCCTAGTTACACCAGTTTGGACAATGATTGGGTGCTGGAAAACTGTCCTGCCAGAATTTAGAAAGCAAACAGTTTTATTCTCTGAAATTTACCTGCAGACTTCCTTTCAAATATGTGTATACAAACACACATACATATATACATGGGTATGCCACACATTTATGTAAGTAATGAAAGTGGTATTTAGAGCTATACTGCCTTGTTAAATAATCTGAAGAACAGCTGAGGTGATATATTTTGCAGGGCTATGTGTGTACAGGCACAAATTATGACAATTGGAAGTATCATGTACAACTAAACTGGGGAAACTTCATTGAAACCAATTGAATTTGCATTTACATAGATGATAAAACTTCTATTTATTCCCTTTGGGAATGAGATTTCATGCAGTGCAATTGAACCAGACTGTAAGAGGAGTCAGAGTCAAAATTCTCAGACCTGAATATCTTGCTTTTCTTGCATTTCTTTGCTTGCTTTACCTATACCAAATCAGTGTCCAGCTGTGCTCTTTATCACGTGCTGCAACTTCTGTTAACTTTGTTGGGTCCTTCAGGCTTACGTGAGCGTCTCAGCAACATCTCTGGAGGCAGAACTGTGTTTTAAACTCTTTGGAGCAAGGAATAAACCATAACATTAATCTTTTTGTAGAGAATTCTATGCATTTTTAACACTGTGATTTTTAATAGATAGTAATAATAGCAGTTTTGAAGTACCCTGCAGATTCTAGTAAAGGACTTTATTTCAGAAACACTATCCCCTGCTGCTACCTTGCAAATCTTCTAATTCATTGCCACATGGAGCGTCCTATGTGTGCAACATTTTTTTACTTCAAAACAGATAAAGCTGTATATTTTACCAACAAAGGTTCCCCAACAGCATGTTACCATTTCTCTGGCGTGAGAGCTGGCTACTTTAAATCATTTCCTAATAACGGTAGTGGATAGTTTAAAAATCATAAAAGTCATTTGTTTAAATTAAGCATTTAGATTAGCCGTCTGTTTTTCAAAGATTATAGGTCTGAACTAAACTAGTATATTTTTCCTGCAAAGTGTTTTCATGATGTAGCTTATCCAGTGAAGCACAGTATTCCTGAGAAAGTCGCATTATCCTTAAGTTATGCATATATATATTTATATATATCTGGGAGAAGCGTCTTCCCGTTGCTGGCACAACCTGTATGTGGATCTTTGTGCTGTACAGACCTCGGGAGCCCAGTGGGGAGTGGCTGGGCTGGCGGTTCAAAGTTCCTACAGCAGGGAAAACAACAGGGAAGCTGTTGCTGAAGCTCTCAGAAGAAAGAAAGGGTGAAGTTAGATCCAAGCACTGAGTGATGACAGAGTTAAGTGTCTCTTCGCTACAGACCCCGGCTTTTTCTGGAGCCTTACTCACTTCAAAAGTAGTGAGAAAACTCCAGGAAAAAGGGCAGATTGTTAGTTTCAAACAGATATCTAAAAAGCTGGGTGGCCAGAAAGGTTTTAACAAGAACTTTGTAATGAAACTCAGAAAGTTTCATTCATTCTTCTCTGCTGGGCAGAAGAATGGGAGGAAGAACCCCAGGCACCAATACAGGTTAGGGATGGATCTTCTGGGAGAAGGATCTGTGAGTCCTGGTAAATAGCACACTTTCCATGCACCAGCAGTGTGCTCTTGTCACCAAGAGGGCCAATGGGATCCTGGGCTGCATAGGAAAGAGTATGGCCAGTAGGTCGAGAGAGGTCGTTCTCCCTATCTGCTCTACACTGGTGAGGCCACAACTGGAATATTGCGTCCAGTTCTGGGCCCCCCCAGTTCAAGAGGGTCAGGGAACTACTGGAGAGAGTCCAGCGTAGGGCAATCAACGATGATTAAGGGATTGGAGCACCTCTCTTACGAGGAAAGGCTCAAAGAACTGGGACTTTTTAGCCTGGACAGGTGAAGGCTGAGGGGAGACCTTATTTATGTTTATAAATATCTAAAGGGNNAGCCAAACTCTTTTCAGTGGTTTCCAGTGATAGGACAAGAGGCAATGGGCTCAAGCTGGAACATAGGAAGTTCCATTCAAATATGAAGAAAAACTTCTTTTGTGTGAGGGTCCCAGAGCCCTGGAAGAGGCTGTCCAGGCAGGTTGTGGAGTCCCCTTCTGGGGAGATCTTCAAGACCCGGCTGGATGCAGCCCTGAGTGATGTGCTCTGGGCCTTTCTGCTTTAGCAGGGGAGTTGGACTAGATGATCTCTAGAAGTCCCTTCCAACTCTGACAATTCCATGATTCTGTGAAAAAAGCAAGTTGCTAGGGCTTGGTCATCACAGCTTTGGAGGCTACCTGGTTTATGCAGCACAATTTGAATTGCATATGCCACTTTAATTTTTGATCTATGTTTTAGAAAGTGAGGCTTAAAACGTAAGATGAGATGGCCTTAGATGAGAGAGTCGCCATGGACTTTTAGTCTCTCACAAATAAAGAAGCTTGAGGGAGGGTTTGTCTCTCCAGAAGTTGTATGTGTCTGAGGAAAATGCAGGGGGGAATGGGTTATGAAAACAGTGAATCTTAAAATACTAGCACAACAATTACCCTGCCACCAC
The DNA here is from genome assembly GCA_004320125.1 of Scolopax mira. Lineage (NCBI taxonomy): Eukaryota > Metazoa > Chordata > Aves > Charadriiformes > Scolopacidae > Scolopax > Scolopax mira. Next base: position 41,732 of record BJBW01005745.1, read on the forward strand.
AGGACTGTGCCTTAAAAACTTGGCATCTTGGTGCCTGTTTGTACCTGGGAGAGAAAGCTACCGGGGACAGTATGTATAAGCATTGCTTTCTGCACAGCGTTCAATCACTCTCACGGTTATGTTTGACCCCCTTTTGGTAAACTCTGTGTTTTAATATGCATTATGGAGACTCCACTAACAAAGGTATTCACTTTTCTTAAATAGAATTTCAGTGAAAAATGTCTTGAGAGGATATATGACCCTTTTAAGGCAGGAGCAACTATTAGTTACTATAGAAGCCTAGAAAATATTTGTTCAGTGCTCTCTTAAGCATGCAGCCTGAATGCCTCACAAACACAGTGTCACCATTATAAATTAAGCAGAGACAAAGGGCCTGACTGTCTTCTATTGTTCCAGTCTGATATAAAAAAGTCCTGCAAACTCCAGGGCTTTTCAGGAGCATCATGTCAGTGTAACACAGTGGAAAATGAAGGGGAGGGTGGGAGTGATATTCCTGGTTGGTTTATTAACGCTTTTGAAAAGAGGTGATGCTTCTCCCCCTTTTGAGGATTGCGCTTACTAGATACTGTTTTAAAAGGGATATTTAATGTTGTGCTTTAGCATGTATAGCATATACTGAAAATATTTTAAAATACCAAGGGTAAAATGCCCTAAATCAGCTTGTAAAAGATGTCTTTGGAGCTCATTCTTGCACCATTCAAGCCACTGGATGATTAAAGGAGTGTATTCAGCACTGGCAGTGCAGTGCTACCAGAACTGCAGATTTCCACTGCGTTTTAAAGGAACTGAAGAGCTCTGTGTCTCCTCAGTGTGGGCCTTTGACAGGCATTTGATTTAAAATGTCCTTAACTATAATGTGAAGTATTTCTGAAGGGTTTTAGGCGTCTAATCTGCACAGTCAGCTCTTGGTCATTCTGTGATTTCATTGCAATTTTCAGATGAAAAGAAAATTAAAAAGGTAAGAGCGAATGAGGAGAACATTGATTTGTTACTATATTATTCAATTTTACTGTTACTTACTAAGAAAAACAGCCCCAAATTCCATGGAAATAAGATTTAAAACAAGCAAAAAAGTATCAAAATTTGAGCAAAACTAAAGCGCCCCCTCCAAAAAAAGCCCAAGCATGAATCAAGGCAAAGTTCTTCAAACAAATATAGTTTAAGACCTACCCACAGTATGGAGGATTTATTGTCTACAAAGTGTTTGCTCTAATTCATTAGTTCCTTCAGAGATTATAAACTGCATTAACTCTTCTGTGCAGAAATCAGCACTTACGGAGCTCTTGAGCAGATGTGATACTAGAGAGCCTTTTGATTTTTTTTTGTTGTTTTAAACTCAAAGAGTAATGACACTGCAATATCATGTGGTGAAGGAGCAATAATTTGATAAACATTGTCTTTCCATTAGATTAGAGCAATTAATCTGATTCTAATTTAGCTGAAACATTACCATACTGGAATCCCTAGAGCCCTATGAATAATCTCTAAACACATTGACACACTCAGCAGACAAACATTATCTCCACTCATACTGTTATTCCATATGGTCTCCTCCCATTCTGATGGAGGGCACCCTGCTGTTTCAATCAAATAAATGTCAATTATCTGAGATAGATTTTTTTTTTTTGAGTTCAGGAGCGCAGGCTTACAATTGGTGGCGGTGGAACAATTGTCTGCAGTTCTGCCCCCACTGCTGCTGCCTCCTTCCTCAGCTTGTTCCTTGACGGAACATTGTCAAAACTTTGTCGCCTCGTGCAGAGCTTCAAAGGCTCTCTCTTGAAAATTGTAGGCACAGAAAATCATTTGTACCTGGGGAGAAAGCAGCAAAGCAGAGAAGAACTGGCAGAAGGGCCTGCCATGTGGGCTTCTTTACCCTATTAGTTGGGATGGGCTTTAGTGGCTTTTCTCTTTGCCGATCTAGCAGGGTGCCAAAGCTCTGTGGTACTGAAGGTTGCTCAGAGGATTTGATAGGACCTTACTCTTCTCAAGCAATGGCTCCTAAGCCTTTTTCTTCAGTGGGCCATGGGCACACTTGCCACTTCCCACAGGCTACCTTGCACTTTTAATTGAAAACACCATAAAAGAAGACAGGCTGAAAACTGCAAGCCCTTGCAAGCCACTATTTTAACCCTCGCTACAAGGTTCAAAGCTTATCCAAAATATCCCTTTGGTGTGGTAATCAAACTGCTTAGTGTATTTGCCTGATATAAGCCTTGTGGCTCCTATAGCATCTAACACCAAGGGAGCGATGTGAGACTCAGGTTGGCTTGTGCCTAATGCCATCAGTAGATAGAAACAGCCAGAGCACCCAAGCTAGGTCCCTCTCAATGGTGGTCTGATGGTCACTTTGCAGGCTGAACTCATTATTATATTCTATCATATATGACCCCTGTTGTTTAGGGTAACATTTCTCTTCTCTGGATGTGCCATGTTAGGCAAATGCACCTGATGGAAGGAAGGATGGAGATGGAAGATTTTGTTGAACTGTGTTTTCTTCAGCTTTCAATTCTTTGGATGCTCAAAGTAATGTAATGTAACAGAAGATACTCTCTCTTCATCAAAACACCTTAAACTCTGTCAGAAAATTCTATCACACCTGCTCTGAGGTATGTGGCACTAGTTGATTGATCATTGCTGTTTATATAGATACGCTGCTTTAGAGAGGGTGTCTGTGTATCTGTGTTGGAAAGATCACTTGTCAATCTGACATGCAGAAAAAGATTGAAAGTTCTGCAATACTTTAATGATACTTGGTATTCAGCTTGACCTTAATAACACGGCCATCCTGAGAAGAAAATTTCGTTGAATTTGGTCTGTGATCTTTTTGAGAAACTGCTTGTTTGATCATTCAGGGCTTGAATAAGTCCTTTTAGGTCCAGTATACTGGGAGAGTAAGTACAGTGCGAATGGTTTCTCAGCAGCTTTAAATCATGCCCATGAAACTGGCCTATTTTGACCCACTCAAGTGTATATATATATATACCTGCTCTTCAGAGGTTTCTTCCCTTTCTCACCAGTTTAACATCCATCACATAAACCTGAAATACTTACTAACTTGCTGCTTAGAAAAAGTCTCATTTTCCGAGATGCTGGAAAGGATCCCCTCTTCCTAACATCAAGTGGACTCCCAGATACTTCTGTACCTCAGGAGCAAATTCACTTATCCACTTCCCACCAGAGATTCTTCATCCCTGGCACAGGCAACTGGGAACATGGAGAATCTGTCAATTAAGTGGGGTGATATGCATGCAGCAGTTATCGGTACATTTCAGTAGAAGACAGGGCTTTTGAGCACAGTCCCAATGTTATTGGTTTCTAATCTAGAATTTTAGGCTATTTGTAACTGTATGTTATAGAAATAAAAAATATCTCTTACTTTGGATTTGGACATTCTGTCACCATTAAAGTGCCAATAAAGGCTTTGCCTGAGGACATTGTGGGACAACACACTTCTGTTAATGTTGCTCAATAAAACTATTAATACGATCAATTTGATTTGAAATGTCTCTTGTCTTGTAAAGTATCAGATCATTAACTTTAACAATGTCAGAGAGTTCTGACTATCATATTCAACTAAATTAATGTCCAAGGAATAGCTAAGAGCTCATTTTGCATAGTACAAAGTATTAATGTGCCATAGTGGAAAGTATTAATGTGCTACTGGACATAAATAAACTGAGCAACCTTCAAACACTTCAGGGGGAAGGAGGTAGGCTTGCACTAGTAAATACCATAAACAAGAGGCAATGAGAGACATGAGGCATAGAGGGAAACAATAATCATACTTGAATTGAAGGTATGAGATAAAGAAAAATAGTACTGAACACTTTAAATTCACTTGTAATCACAGGGATATGTTGGTTCCCAGGGTCTCAGAGTAAGGCTCGTTACGTGCTGTTGACAGACAAGGAGTAGGGTCAGGAAGTGCACAAAGAAGAAACTCTACAGGTACCTCTGCAGTAGCATTTTAGTTGAGATCAGAGGAGTACTTCTGAAGCACAAATATTAATCTCTCCAGTTTACAGTAGTTTGGGTTGCACTGTGGAGCAGTGTTGGGGTGCATAAAAGTAAACTGAAAAGCGTGGCCCCAGTTTGTGCTTAATTCACTCTGTTCATGGGTGGTCAACTCCAGGGGAAGAGACTGGAGCTAGTCCGAAATAAAATGCCCTGAGATTCTTAAAAAGTATAAATTGAGTCCTCAGCACTATTTCACTCAACAAATCCACCTCTTTGGAGCTGCACTGCTTCCTCTTATGGACAGAGCAGGTGAAATGTACTGGGGATTCCTTCCCCTGCCTACATGTACACTGTCACCCACTGACCCAACATGCATAAATATTGTCCAAGCCAACAGCAGTTGTCCTAATTATGCTTGAGAAAGTAATGATTTTAAGTCTGATTTTAAGAGCATCTATGGGTGCTCTTGTACTGGTTATTCCAACAGCTGAATTTAATAATAACATGGGGCAGATCTTAACACTCCCGTGTGTTAAGTACAGAAGGGGGAACTGAGGATAGCAGGAACTGAAATTGTTATTTTTGAGCTCCTATGGATATGCAGTACTTTGGGTTTTTTATCCTTTCCCTAACTCTCTGCCTGAAATAAACCCACCCACCAATAATCCTGGGAACTGAGCACCTGAGTGGCAGCTGCTGAAAAGGACCAGGTGGATGCCAAAATTAACATGAGCTCATCAAAAAGGAGGCACAGGTGTCTGGGGTATATTAGGAGGAGCATGGCCAGTGGACTGAGGAAAGCTACTCTAGAACAACTTGAAGGCTGGTCATGAAGATGACACAACTGCAGTGCTTCACAGTGGTGGCAGATCGTATCACACAGGGCAACAGCAGAGATTGCATGCAGGTTGGTCATTAGGAAAAAAACTTTTTGCTCTAAGTGTAGTACCAGAACAGGTTACTTAGAAACTTTATATAATCTCTAATGTTGGGTATTTTGAAGATGTGCCTGGGCAAAACTGATCTAGTGCTTGTGGTGGCCCTGCTTCAAGTGGGATGTTGGACAAAGTAATCTCTAGAGGCACTTTCCAACCAACACTGTTATGACTGTTGAAATCTGTGAACTGACTTAAGTGCATTTTAGGGAAATGACATGATGAGTAGGTTTGTTAACTACAACACTTAGCCCAGCCTAGCTCTGCAGAAGGTCATAGGTAGCTTAAGCTATATCACTCTCTGGAACAGCAAGAGTCTGTAGCAGTTACCTGGGGAGAAATTGTCTCTTTTCATCTAATATTTCTTAGTGAATAGAGTAGTAAACCTAAGGCAGACAAAATAGAAGAGGGAGCCTTGGGCAGCCTGACTTACTATTGCTGAGAGGAAAAAGAACAGTAGTTGCTTCTTGGATGAGATCCCTCATTCTTCTACCCAGAAGTAGCTGCTGCCCTGCACATTCCCAGCTGTGGTGACAGCAATGGCAGATTTCCACCTTGGCAGCCTGCCGCCCGAGGCAGCTGCCTACATCACCTCACCTTGATGACTACCAGCTCTGATCAGGACTTGCAAACTTGCTCCAGGGAGCAGAGCAGCTGTACTCAAAATACTGAGCAGACGTCTTCACCTCCACCTCGGTACTGAAGGCTTGGCTGCTCCTCCCCGTGGGGTGCTCAATGGTACAGGTCAGGAGCAGAGACAGGTGTCTGCATGGCCTTAGTCAGAAATTTACATTTTTGCAGCTTTACTGAGATATTGGGAGGTAAAGCCACAAGTTGGCCTTGGAAATGTCACACGCATGGAACAGCAACTAGATGTTACCCACAGAGGCATAGCTGAGCAGGTGTCTGCTTCAAAAGCAGCTGCCTGGGTTATGGCTTTTATTCACTGCCTATGTCAGTTTTCTCATCCAAAGTCAATGGGATCAGTAGATTGAAATTACTGAGTACTTGTTTGAACTCTGGTTTTAAAATCAGAACTTTTATACTTTGTCTTTCAAAATACGTTTCTCCCCGAAGTTTGAATTTTATGTATGATATTTTTTATTAACATCACAACTTAGATTGTTTTTCTTAGAAATTGATGTCTTCGATTTGGTATTGAGTTTCTTTCTGATAGTTTTAGTGACTCAAAAGAAAATGTCCCTGTTGTGGGACTGACGAAGCAGGCTCCATTCGCAACACGACAGTCTCTTAGTAAATGGTAAATATGACTTATGGCTGAAAGAGTCTAAATGGTTTTTTTTTTCCCCTGCTCCATTTTCAAGATGTGACAAAATTACTAGGTAGGCTATGTATCCAAAGTCAGAAATACACTGGGAGCTGAATAGTGCCAACGCTACCGGAGAAGCCTGATTTTTAGCTCCATCACAACACAGCGGAGTTCTGCTTTCATGGTGCATTAATTCAACACCTGCAGGCGCTCTCTTTCCATGCTGAAATTACAGGCTGTCTGGCGAGTAGTTAAGGCTTTGGACTGGAGTGTGGAGTAAAGTCCTGCGGTCCTTATTGATCCACACAGGGCCAGATCCTAAAAGCGTGATGTAAGTTACAGATGCTGCCCCTTGTAGCCTAAAACGGAGACAAAAGACGAGATGCAGTCGAGATGTTTTACTGACATGTCCAGTTTTTAGAGTTCTTCAGCCCTTAGCCAGTCACCTTTAAAATAGTTGTTTCTTTAAATTCAAATGGACAAAAAAAAAAAAAAAAAAATCATGGTGCTGGAAAATGATCCCTATTCAAACCTGTTTATTTCTCTATCAGTTGGCAGTATAATTTAAAAGCCACCTCAGACTCTCAAAAAAGGTTTTAAAGCACAGGGCCATGTGAATCAGAGAAACAAAAGCTTTGTTTGCATTGTGTGCATTAATACATTAAATTAGAAGCATTAAGGAAGCTTAATTTAATTTGAAAGTAGGCAGTTGACAGCATTGTTTGGCTATTGAACCATTGTGGTTCCTGTGCCGGTAGGAGGGGCTGGAAGTAACAGGGGGCTGGAGGGAAGGCCATGAATAAAAAAAGACACTTATTTCTGTATCTTGGGTAAATGTCTAACAATCATAATGAGACTGCTGTGGGGCATGTTAATATGCTCTGATAGGCAACATGTTACTGCTGTTTCTTTGGTTTCCCTAACATGGCAGTTGCTTTATAATATCTCTGCAGAGCTTTGAGACCAGAGCTGCTGTGTCACGGGGTGCTTGGTGGTACCTGGTCTCTGTGGTGGAAGATCTTGATGCTGCTCAGTTTATGAACACAGATACGCATATAGCTGCCCTCTGAATGTTGAGCAACGTGTGTAGACTTAATGGGAACTGGTGGTACATTGTAAAGTTAGGATATAAAAAACCCCAGACTATAAAAGCACTGAATGGGGCCATACCACGTGACTCCCTAGTTCTCTGTCCTGTCCCTGATGTCCATCAAAAGGAGATGTCTAGGAAAAGAGTATAAAAACAGGGTGCATGATGCATGATACTTCCTGGGGTATTCTCCCTGCTTCTAATCCTTTGCAGCTCAGAGACTTCCTGACCTGGGGATGTTTCTTTGAATTTATAGCCTGAAAGTATTTCTGATCTGCGAGCTTGCCCTGCCTCTCCTTGAATCTGTGTAAGCTTTTAGCATCTGCAACATCCTGTGGCATGGAGTTCATCAAACACATGTGCTTTTCTAAGGTCACAGCCTCGGAGGTCAGGCTGACTCCTCATGTCAACAGGATTCTGTCCCCCATTGGCAGCACAGCAGGACTGGACTCCCAAACTAGCTCATCTTCAGTACCCTCTCCCTGTACCTGTTAATACATGTTAATACTGATTAATGCGCTCGCTGCATATGGTGTAGGCACTTTTCTAACTCCCCATCCACCCAGGATACAAATTAATCAACAGTACAGCGTGGTATAGTATGTCATGTCTCATTGCTTAAACATTTTCCTACTCCCTTATGTTGTTACTAAATTGAAGAAAACTAAGTGCTCAGACAGAAGTAATAGATCAGTATAACTGGATTTGTCTTAATACACCCCAGATGAATTTGCCCAGAAGAGTTTCCCAGAAAATCTTTTTGGGATTACAAAATCTTTTTTGAGGAGTTAGATCACTGAAGATTGCTGTCTGTAGCTGTAGTAAAAACCAAAAAGTCTCTTTGTTCTGTTCCTGTGTTTCCCACAAGATAAAGTAATCATTTCTCTCTCTCCTCCCCCGTTAAAAAAAATAAAAATAAATTGGATTACTGACTCCAGAAAGACAGCATTGCAGCTTTCCAAACTGTTAGTTTCCTTTACAGTGTCCTGTTAATAGGTTGTGGGCTCAGTACAACTCTGCTGTAGCTTAGTTCACTTGAGCCCAATGGTGGTGGCACTCTGTGGCCTTCACATTAGTCACCAGAAATCAGATGCCTGGTCTGAGTGACCACTTCTGTAGCTGAAACGGGAGAATGGATGTCTCCTGGGAAAGATTTATTTTACCCTGTGGTAGATATTTAAAATCAGCCTCTAGAGATGTCTGTCCTACTCTGTTGATTAGAGGTTATTGATTCCTTGCAAACTAGTTTTCCTAGTTTCCTCTGGGAAATGTTGGACCCTGGAACCTGGAGCTTAGAGAAAAAAGCAGCATGAAGGAAAATTAATTTAGTTGTATTTGGTAGAACAGGCTTCAAATATATAAAAACTTATATTCAGTAGACATAAAGAAAATGGAAAAACCCAGGTTTTTATAGAAGTGTAATGTATAGAACACAAGCTGAAAGGGCTTGTGGGACAAAGAGCAGGTCCTTCCTGTGTGAACAGTTTCTGGTGTGAAATGCTCCATTATAGGCCATATGACTAATTCCTGTGTCTAACTCATCACTAAATCAGTGTTGTTGCTCATCCTAGTGTAAAGTAGGGAGCTACTCAGTGAGAGCAGGAAGTGGGAGGTATATCCTGTAATCAATATAATTAATTGGTGTGCCAGTGACAAAAATTAAAGAGCAAAAGAGTTGATCACCATAGTTTTTTGCACTCTGTTCTGTGCTGTGTGACCTGCCTCTAGGGTAGGTTTACACCTACATAAAAGAAACATAAAGTTTCTTTTATATTTTTTTCTGAGATTATGGACACAACTGTGTCGTTTATTACTTAAGAAACTTCTGAGCTCCTACCTACATAGCCTACTAATTACATGCTATATTTTAATGTGCTTATAGAAAATAAACAAGAAGGTTGTTGTTGCTCATGCAGTCCTTACCACATCACTTTATCACTTCGGAATGGAAGTTCCATGGTCCATTAACACAAGGTTTGAAATTTTTTTTCGAAATTTTGTCAAATAAGCCTGCGGCTTCCTCTGTGTTTTTATCTTCTAGAAGTGTGAAGACCATTATCACTATGCCTTGCAGATTTTTGGTACTATGTGAATATCAGGTAGAAACTATGATATTCTTACATCGACTGCATGTTAGCTACTGTCAAATAAGGGGTACGGTCAGACCTTCTGAGCATTGCAAATGTAGTTTGTGATGCGAAGAGTAAGTCCAGAATAATTTTGATGCAGGAAGGATTTTGTGCATAATTGAGAGCTTTTTCATGGAACAATACTTTCCAGAGTATTTATGCAGTGCCTTGCATCTTTAAGCAACTCTATAAACAATAAACAATCCTCCTCATCAGTGTCACTACATCCTATTAAATAAGTCCCCAGAGCACTATAAATAAAGGTTATCTTGCAGCTGCCAATAACAAGCACAAGAAGGATTTCCTCACTGACTTTCATGAAGTTTTCAGTAGTGTTTTGATTTGATCCAGCGTTTCTGATGGTGGTGCAGTGTTTGCCTGCCTGAGATGTTCAAAGACAAGCAAGTTTGTGAGGTTCACAAATCCCATAAGCCTCTGAAGGACTTCAGGAGCTTGCTGAGAGGTCTGGTAACTTCATTACAGTCCACTGCTCTCCAGGGTACATTTGGAACTGTACTTGCATTGAAACCCTTATCAGGAGTGTCCCTAGACATCCCTATGGGATGAAAAGAGGCCAACTTGCTTTTGTTCCATGGATTACTTGCTCCGGTTCAGGGAAGCTTTTATGGCTTTTAGCCAGCTCACAATATCAGGCAGCGTAAATTTGTGTTTGGCTATCCTCACCTACTTAGACACCCAGTGTCTCTAAATAAGTATACAAGCCCTCATCAATGTATACAACTCCAAATGTTAACTTACTACTCATTACAAGGTCCCCATGAGGTAAGAAAGTACTGTAATTGTAATTTTACAGATAAGAAGCTGAGGCTCAGGGGCAAGATTGTTAAAGATACGTTCAAATCTTTTTGATATCCATAGATTGGGGGTCTTTGGATGCTCGTGAAACTCTTAGCATAAAAGATATACTTAATTTCACTTGAAGAAGCCTGTTGGGCAATGTCAGGGAATGACTCCCCCTGACTAGATATCTGAGATGGGCTCTTTCTTGCCTTCAGTTTAAATCAACTGGAAGGAAGGGAGGGAAGCTTGTTCAGTAAAAAGATAATAGGAAATTATGGATCCAATATTATTCCTCTTTCTTTTTTATTTCCTCTGCAGATGCCTTATTGCACTTACCAGTGAAAGAGCTGAGAATGAACCATCTTCTGTGAGCACCTTTTGGCTTCAGGGCAGGGGGTGATGCAGGAGGTGAGTGCAGTTTTTGAAATGAACGTGGAGCTCTGGACTCAAGTCACATGGAGCCCCCAGGTGCCTGAATCACAGAATTTCAGTTGGACGCTTCTGTGACAGTGATTAGTGAATTGCATGTTAAACAACTTGGAACAGGCCTTTCAAACCCTTTCAAACCTGTGTATTTAAGTGAGCTGAAGTCAGTTATTTGCTTTGACAAGCTTTGTCAAGAGCTTTTCAGCGGCCATCCTGGCAATGGCCATAGCAGCCCCAGAAAGGAGGGTTATAATCTACTCTGTGAACAGCACCACTGCCTCCTAAACTTGCTTCCAATTGCATTGCAGCTCAATCTTTTGAAAAAGCCTGAGTTGGAAAGCAGCTGCTGATCCAAGCAGTATTTCTGGCAACTGGGGCTGTCCTGCCCAAAGTCAATGGACTGCCCAGTTCATACAGCACATGGACTAAACCCGCCTTTGCACTGCATATGCTAAAGATGTGACTGAAATCCTACCCCTTCACATTCCTTTGTTCAAAGGAATCAACAAAATAGCCTGTGCAGGACCTAGTCTGATACAAACTCCTTCCATAACCTTTATATCATGAAAATCTGAGACATCTGAGAGAAATAACGCAAATTGTTTCATAAACAGTTTTAGGCACTAGGGTAAGAGGCATACATTTTCAAGGGCTTCAAGCATTAGCCAGTTATTAGCCAGTTATTAACAGCCAGTTGCCTTTTATTAACTCTGAAGGGGAATTTCATAGTAGGCTTTTACTTCTAAATTGATAATATTTTTTTAAGAGAAAACAAAGCAAAACATCATCAGAAACACTAGGTCTAGAAATGCCCTGATTTGTTGCAACAGCAAAGATCTCCTATGCTTTAGCAGAGGCCCATGCTTGGCTGTTATTCTCCCTGCTTTTGTCATGCTTTGTCTCTCTCTGTTTAAATTAAATCCCAGAGCTACTGTTGGGTCGATTTCTGGTAGAGCAGAAGTGGCATAAAGCCAGTTTTTCTTGGTTGAGAAAATACGGTCCCTCTGTGACAGTGTCTTTGGAAAAAAAAGACACTATCAGTAAAGTAATCAGTAAAGTAAGACACATCAAGGTAGATTCAATAGTCACACCAGAGAGTCTATTCACGTATTAGAAACCTGCCTGCTTCTCATAAAACCACAATAATGGACTGCTGGTATTTTTTGGTTTTAATTTTATGGCAGATGAGCTCTGCTCTCTATATACAACACAGCACTCTTTGTACAGACAAAGTGGAAATGACATCTATCCAAATACACGGGCTCAATGAGACTTGGTTTTGATGACCTTATGCCTTTTTGGTCCTCTGGTTTAACTGTGGTACTTTTATTGTTGGCTTTGAAGCAGTTAAATGTAGTCTGAAACCCTTTTCTTATTTCCTGCTTCTTTTTTTTTCCTTCCTCTTTTTTTCTTCTCATTGTAGAAAAAAATACTGATTATGTCAAGGACAAACACTTAGGTTATGGATTTTTTTTTTCTATTACTATTTTTATTACAAAGCCTCCCTGAGGACCCTTTAATTCTCTTGATTGTTTAAAGAGGCTTCATGAAAACATGACATCTCAGATGTGGAGATGGGTATAATTGAGTGCAAAATTCTGTTTGCCAGGACTCTGCTACAGTAAGATCCTAAGGAATTCAACAAAACAGAAAGGGTCAGTAAGGGTTTAGTGGAATTTGATAGGAGGCCCCATACAAATATCCAGAAACTGTAGCCAATTATTCTGTGCTGAATATTATGCCCTGATGAAAATAAAATACCTGAATTTGATCTTTCATTCAGAGTAAAGACTTGTAGAATAATGACCTGATTTAGTCAAAAAAAGGAAAAAAATAAGTAAGTCTGACAGCTGAGAACAGAAGGGGGATTAATCTCAAAAGTTGCTAATCTTTATTTCCCATCCTTTCATTATTGTGCAATCAGAGCAAAGAAAAAAGTATCTGCCCTGACTCAGCTCCAATTGCATTGCTCAGAGAAAGGGGGAGACATGGTGGAGAGAGATTTTCTGTCATCTATGGGCAGAGGAACCAACAAGAAAATGGAGAGAAATGGAGCCAGTCGGTGCACCTCGTGGTCTGTCTGGGTCTTAGAAGCAGGCTAACAGTGCCTGCAGTCATCACCAGGCTCAGTAAGGACACCTGCAGGTAGGTACAACAGGGTGGGATGTCTCACAAGGTGCAGTAAGGCCACTGAATGCATAATTATCCCACTTTTCAGTCTTTCGTTTGACCTCCACTGTGCTCAACAAGAGGAGAAGGAGGGAGATGATGTGGTGGCCTGCATTAGAGTGCTGTCTGCTTTTCTCTTTGGTGTTGCCTCTTCTTGGCAACTCTTCTTCTGGTTCAATTTTCTATAACATTTTGCTGACTCTATTTTTGTTTTCCTTTCAAGGTGAGGTTCTTCCTCAAGAGTAGCTGTGAAGTGAAACGCACGTTGTTTAGCAGAAAAAGACTAAATGGACTCGATATCCACTTAGATGTTCAAATATGTCCTTGCAGCCGCTTCTCACAATCTCAAAATGGGCTTTTTGCATCCTGTGTGAGCCTGTGGTGCTGGATGAACCTAGCAGGTAGATGTCAAAACACTCCTGGCCTACTTTTGAATGCTTAACAAGACTGAGGAGTTCTGTGGTATGCATCAGATGGTTCTCAATGAGTTAGAAGTCTTTTCAGAAACTCTTTTCAAAAACATATCACTATTTTAGAGAGCCTCAGGCTTTCGTTCATCTTGGGACACCCAGTTGCCCTGAACTAGACTCTGCAGCAAAATGGTGCATGAAATTGGTTGCTATTTTGTTAAAGTCTGGCTTTGCTTGCTGTAGTTGTTTCCAGAAGAAAATTTCAGCCTTCCACACTGTAACCTCACTCTTACAGTTGTGGGCTGTGACTACATTGGCACCCAACCTATGATCCAAAAGGTTTCCTTTTTCATAAGTTTTCCTGTTAAAATTCAGGGTTGTAAAGTTAGGTCCCAAACTCTAGGGACATCGGAAGACTGTTCATCGGAAGACTCTGAGCTCTGTTATTAGGACTGTTGATTTTGGCTGGTAGTTGCAATCAAAGCTGAATAATTAAAAAAAAGCAGCAGTAGTTCAAAATGATTGCCAGTTGTAATTACAAATCAAAATCCTGCAGCCTATTGGCACCGTCTGATTTTTTTTTCAGCCCCCCCATTTCCTCTTCTCTCTCAGCCCTGGACACCTTCACTTGCTGCCTGACCCCCTCGCAGGGCATCCCAGCTGGGCTCTTACAGGGGGCTGTTGTTAGCAGGGTGTCTCCTGTTACAGGCATTCTGTCCACGTATAATGGCTTTGTCATCTCTTCTCCCAAGAACCTGTCATATGAGAAATGCCTCTTGTTGAAGGAAGCGTCAGGTAGCCAACTGAATTGATTAAAAAACTGTTATTATTGTTTGTTAAACTGACAGCCAGAAAATTGATTCTCAGTTAACAGCTCTAATTTCTATTACTGTATATCTAACTCCTCTTTGAAAAGAAATCAGATTTCTCATTTAATAACTTGAATATATTCTTTTTTGCCTATGTGTCATATCCTGGATTTGCATAATGAGATTTGAAAGCATGTCCAGAGGTAAAGAACCCCTAAAATAACCTAGATTATGTTGAAGGAGACATTAACATATAGAAGCCAGAAGAGAGTGAAGAATAGCTTTTTCACGGCTGTTAAATATTCTGCAAGTTTACAGTATCATCTAATATGACATTTCATCATGGGCTACAGAAGCAAAACAATTATAGCATAGGACATTACAAGCAAATGAATCCAAAGTATAAAAACAGAAGAAGCAAAAAGGAAGATAGTTGTGAATATTATTTTTCATACTGGTCTGGGACCATGTTGTAACCTCCTTTACCTGCCCAAGTATCCCATTCCTAGGCTTGTACCTAGGTTAAGGTTCAATTTTCTGCTTTCCAGAAAAAAACCCCACAAACCAGAACTGGTTACTAGTAATTTTTCACTAACTCTGGCGATGTAAGAGGAACTATATACTTTTGATCACGTTGAAATTCTTGCAGAAATGTTCAGGGGAATAAAGTGACTGAAAAACTACTTAGATTTTGTGACATTCAGCCCCACGACTTTCAGTACTGCATATGATGAAGCTTCTCGCTTGTCAAGACTTCCCTCTCAGGAAAAAAGTAAAGAAAAGGCTTGTTGTTCAGTATAATCTGTGGAGATATAAGACTTTACCTGTAACCCTTTCAGTTTGAGAGTGAAGAAGCAGATTATCAGACCCAAGGTGCAAGACTGCAGGTGGTAATGAAACTCACATTCATGAGATGAAAATGAACTACAGAACTAAGGTGGCAACGGTGTGAAAAGAACATTGTCTCTTGTAGTGTATAGAATTTGGGTGGCAACTTTTGTAATCTTTTGTGAAATATCTAATGTTGCTAGCTGATGTCAAGAAATGACTGAGCACTAGGCAAACAGAGAACAAATATATCTATAAATAGATCAGATAAATGGGTGTATTTTTGGTGAACACAACTATGTGTATTTCAGGTATGCCACCTTCCTGCTGTGAAAACAAAACCCCACTACAATATATTCTTAGGATTAAAAACTCTTGTTTGCTTTTCCTTTTATTACATGTTAGGAATGTGAACTTTATTCTTAAAATTCCATGTTCAATAATTGACCTAATAATTTTAATAGCATGGTAGAGACTAATTTATTTTATATGTTCTGTAGTACTTTGTATTCAAACATTTGCATAGTGGAGGATTTTCTTTTCTGTTTGCTTTTGTGGGAAGAAGTCAAAAAAGGTGAATTGTGTTTGTGGGAACACAGTCTTCTGTGTGCATGCTTTATATTTGATGTGATGGGGAAGAAACAACAATAATGATGTTAGATTTGATAATGCCACATAAATGATGAAAAGGAGCCCACATACTTTGAATATAAAACTGATTGAAATTCATTCTAGTTGGCTCCCATTAATCTTAATTGTAATTCCATATTTCACTCTAATAGGCTGCTAAATTTTAGGAAGCTGTGTTATTGTTCTTATATACTTGGTTAATTTTTAATTCACAAAGTTTTTCTGACTTCTGTATCTGGAAAGGATTGCCAACATTCTTATTTTCTATATGGGTTTTTATATGCCAGGCAGCATCTTTCTGAGTCAAAGCAGCCAGAGAAAATGCAGAAAGTTGTGTTTAAGGGCAGGTTTCTGTACCTGGGGTAAATTTGGTGGAAGGTTTTTTTTTGTAGTTCAGCTTTTAAACCAAACATAAATCTTTCAGTACACAAGGAACAGGGTACTGTTAAAACAAACTGCCTGTAGAGCACATGCATTTCTTCAGGAAACTGTGCTCAGTTTTGTAATGTCCAGAAGGAAGACCTGGCAGTTGTAATGCAGTGTCTGTGAGGACAACATCCTCAGCCTTTCTGTTGTCACTGACCTCAAGGAGAGTCAAGTGTTTCTCCACACTTTGCAGGATTGAATCCTTTGTAAACTTGCCCGTGATTAATAGATGTTATGAATATCTATTAAATGTTACAATAGGTTGATAACACCCAGCTATATCACTCATTTATTAAAAGAAACTGTTCAGTCACAGTCTGAGCAGGGGGGTGAGAGAGCAACTCAACTGCAGTTAGATTGATGATACTTCTAAAAATTGTCCAAGCATGTGTGCAAGAACCTGTCAAAATAAAATAAGAGTTTAATAAATGAGAAAGTGAAGGACAGGTAACTTTCCCAATATACAAAAGCTGTGCACATGCACATGCATGCTTCATTTATTCCCTGCTCCCTAACAGGTAAACAATACAGAAAGGGAGTCTGGTTGCCATTTTTGAGCTAGATTGTCTGGAAAAGAAATTTGCCAAGTCAGTTATTACTGGGTTATGGCAGCATGCAGCGTGGTGTCACTGAAGAACGCTTTCACATCAGCAAATTTCCACCAAGCTCAGTTTAGTGGTTCTTGCCTGTTGCTCCAAGGACCTGCTCCGGTCTTTTGGGCAGCATCAGACGGAGCAGGATTTGTCCCCTGGGAGGACAGGTTGTTTCTGCAGCGGGGATGGGGGAGGCAGGGTGAGGAAGCAGGGGGAGATGTGTACCTGAGATCGGGGATCAATGGATGCTATGGGGTTGCCTACCCCAGGCAGCTGCATCCACCCCCCACAGCAGCATCAGCATCAGCTCCTGGCGTTGGCATGGGCAAAGGGGCATAAAACTCATAGGAAATCTGCACTTTTCAGAGGTCTGTTGCCCAAGATAATAGTTAATCGTGCCTTTGTCTGAAGCTGTCCCTGTTTATAAGAGAATTGGTGAGGTACCATGGTGCTATAGAGCTCTCGGAGGCAACAGGCAATGTGAGATATCAAATCACTTTCCATTTTCCTCCCTATTGATAACCTGGAGGTGTTTGCAGTGAGTATTTGGTAAACTAGATGAAGAATAAATTTGGAAAAAGAATGTGCCTAAATATAGGGATTGAAAGCTACGTTTAGGCACGCACTTGATGCAGAACAGATGCCATTGTCATAGTTTTAGGCTTTGATTGTGTAAATCTCTGACAGTGAAATATAAAACACTTGGAAATGGCACCCAACCTGAAAGGGGCTGTTGGCTGAGTGGTTCTCAGTGCCTGTGCACTACATAAAGACAGTCTTTTCTGTTCAGTGATCTGCTCCGATTGCTCTTTCATAGCTACAGAAGCTATTCCATTCATGAGTACAGTAAGGGGCTTGACACAGTCCACATTTCTAATAAACTGCTACAATACTTCTTTATCAGCTAGTTTTATTCATATGTATGAATGTTTCACAACATAATTCATATGTAAAGCTCCTAAGAGGTTACTGAGTAATAAATACCTGGGAGTACCACCTCCTCTGTATTCCATGTTTTGATATTACTAGTACTTATGTGATTGCAGTTCTGCCATCTTTTCTTAGTAAGCAAGCTATTGCTAATTTATGATAAAATGCTGTATTGCTAAGTTTTGGGGTTCCAGGATTTTGCTGAAAAAAAATTGTAAACACTGAGTGAGCTTTTTCTTTGCTTTAATCTCTTTCTGTTCTTGAAGCTGTGTTGATATCTGGTATGTGATTTAGTATGATGTGTTATGTGGTTGACTGATGGTCCTACCCTCCAGATGATTGTAACTGTGTTCTGTTTTATGAACACTAAGAAAACATCCTGGAAGCTGGCTGGCTAGCCTTGGCATTTACTGCCTTTTGAAAGGACAATGTCAGGTCCATAAGGGCACCCAAAGGCCTCTGTTGCTGTCACCACACATGAACTTCCTGCCCATGGGCAAGGAACCCCATTTCATCACAGACATTCTGACTGAGATATATTGGGTGTAGTTCTGTCTTCACCTGTCTTGGCTTCCCGATGGGACTTTCTGGAGGGACCCTGGACCTATACTCCAGTCAGGTCCCCATCCCTGCCTCCCTCTGTTCCCAAAAGGTCTTCCTGGATGGACCCCAGGTCTGACTTATTCACCTTGTCTGATGGTCAGCTGCTGGTTGATGCCTGTCTCAGTCATTGGGCTCCCTCTTCTCAGGTGTGGTGGGTCAGTCAGCACCCTGGTAGGAGAGGGCACTGCCTGTTCTGTGGTCGCCTTAGTGCCCATGATCTTCCCTTCCCTCAGAGGCAGTATTTTCTGCCTCAGTTGGCTCAGGCAGCTGGTCATTATACAATGACCTCTTTGAATCACCTGCCCCAAGTCTCATTGGCAGAAGCAGGAGCCTTTGATGATTTGATAAATCCAAAATAGATGAGGGTCACTCTGCGGTCATGGTCAGGTTGGCTAGGAACATCTGCCTCATCTAATGGCATTTGGTGCCTTCTATGGGGAGGTGGATTTGTCCGGGCATGTGACATATTTAAAGAGTGTGAGTCATCAACAATCTGAAAGGACTTTAGTGCCCTCATGTTGTGTGCTTGGTGTTGGCATTAAATGTAAGTGAAAACAGTATGCTGAGCCATATAGGAAACACTTGCACCATTGTGCCCGCAGAAGCATTGGAATATTTCAGCAATCACTTTTCATGGCTCAGTTTGCCCCTCCGAGAGTGAGGAATAATAAGTTATTATCAAGTTCTGTGCAATGTGAATAATGTGCAGTTCTTGCCCATTCCCTGCATAATTTCTTCTGAAATTGTACTGTGATTTCTGCTGCACACTTTTATGCATGGTAAATTAAAGGTATTTCTGGCAAAGGAAAAACAATGCCCAAACAAACCCACAGCCCTCAGACAAACTAAATGAATTGTTTAATAATTTACCTTGATGGAAGAGGCACCTGGATGTGAAAAAGTTAACCCATCAGGGAAAGTAGTATCAGCAGTAAAGAATAATAATCAATGTGAAATAATCACCGCAGTACCCGAGTGCTTGTTTAAAAAATGCTTGCTCAAAATCCAAAAGTCTGCACCAAATCCCAGCCTCCTCCTGGCAGGATAGAGGTCACAGTGTGTCACTTTCTGTCATCTTGGCAGAAACTGCATAATATGAGTTGAGAAATGTAATGAGAAAGAAATGGCTGAAGTCCAAGTTTGGGGTATGTGCCATTTATACGGAAAGTATCCTATTCAGAAAAATGACTCCTATTCATGAAAGATTTAAGCCACCGCTAGATAGATTTTTAGTGTAGGTTACATAGGAGGCCGTACAATATAGTTTCCTTTCCTAAACTGAACAAACTTTGCATTCATCAATAGGGGTTTCTTGGCACTCAAGTGGTATTCAGGAGCACACAGGGGAGGGGAAAGGTGGGCCAGAATCCAGGTGAAGAATGAGGGGAACTTGGCACTGACACAAATGATGCCAAAACTGCTGATTAAGGGAGGAAAAATGTAAATCACTTTTAATGTCTTTTGAAGAAAGGTGCCCAAGTTAAAGTTGCCTTGAAGGCATGTGACCCAGGCTGACATTGCTTTGGCAGCAGAATGTGAAGGGTGCGTACGCAGGGATGAAATGTCCTTTGATGAACAATGTTCACAAACAGACTTTCTGGCAATGACAGCAATGTGAGTACCTTTGAAGCTCCAGTTATTTTTTCTGTCTCTGGACAAAGAGAATCAGGTACGATTTATTAATTATGATCTCGGTTTCTATCCATGGGTGTATTTTACTCCCCCAGTTTCTTCAAAAGTGGTGGCTAAACGTAGTGCTATCTCTGAGCTTGTACTGGTTCAAAGCCTTTTCTTTTCCTGGGTGACGAACTGATACTTAACCATCACTTTGAAATCATTGTTGTGCCCAGATTGGGACTGACCCAGCAGATAGTTACTGCTTCAGAAAACGAACTTGACCATGAAGTGTCATCTCTGGTGGGGAGCTATCGAGCGTGGGGGCCGTCTGTACCTTGAAGGGTACACAAGGTCACATCGTATAGAGCCTCTCTCTTCCTACCCCTCCTCTGACTCTCCCTGATCCTGGGTTTCCCTGGTGTGGGCAATAGCCCTTGTTTCTACACCACGATACTAGGCTGTGCTGTTTGGCAGATGCTAGTGGTTCCTTGCCAATGCAAGTATTTTTTGTAGCTCTATTTTTTGGGTCTCCCGTCTCTTACAATAGAGAGAAAAGTGCTTTTTTTTTAAGAGCAGAACCCTTTATATGTCTTTTAGACTTTTGTAGTCCTGTGGGGTACATCACTGCATGAATGAGTTTCTGTACATCTGGGATGTAAGCATATAGCAGAGGGGTTATTTTTTTCCCCTCTCTCTCTCTCTTCTGTTCAACTTCTACAGCCAGCAGCACCCTCAGGGTGCTGCAGTTTCTCTCCATCTTCTCAAGCCAAATGTGAGGAGCAGTGTTAAATGCTTCGAGGGACTGCTGGACCAAATAATGATCTGTTACGGGCTTGAACTGGGACCCCAGCTAGGAGGACTTTAGTCCCAGTTTAAACCGAACTCAGACTGGGCTGAAAGTGTGCCGGTTCAGCTCCCACCCACAGGCTGTGCTCATCTCTGACAACTGTGTCCCACTACTCATGCTCCAGTCTCCAAAGGCTGGAAAGCAGCTGCTGGCATTGGATGGGTCAATTATATGCTGCAGCAGCAGTTCCAGCCTGAAGAGCTTTAATTTCTCCCAGTGCTCTTCTGTGCAGATTGAAAGCTTCGTGGACTATCATCACCATCCTCAGCCGTGGGAGCGGGAGAATTAGAAATAGGCTCTTTATGGAGCCTCCTGGGGTCCTGCTGGGAGAACGGGGTAATTTCAAGGTGGAGGAGAGAGATTTGCTGTCTGTCTCTGGGAAGTGCTCCTGACCTTACCCCTGCCTGTCCTCTGTGGCTTGCTGTGGAGGTGAATGCTGGGACTCGCGGCAGTCGTCCTGAAGGGCAGGGCTTGGGTTTAATTTCATCTTACAAGGATTAGAGGCTTTTTCTTCACTAATTCAGAAAATTCAACAGTGCTGAGTTTACCAGTGAGCAAAATGCTCCCTAGAAAGGCTTAAGCCTGCTACTTGCCAACTCACTGTTTTGGGTCTATCCTTTGCAGTTTCTTTGTGTGCTGCCTCCTGGGTAAAAGGAGGTAGCCCGAAGTCCATGCTTAGCTCTTAGCTTCACCTTGGGCTGACCACTTACACATGAATAAATTGAATCCCTCCTGATTTCTGCTTTTCAATATGTGTTTTTTTAAAAACCCGAACTGAGACCTTTTCTCCTTTGCAGAAAGCTTAATAACATTTCATAGCGTGTAAATTCTTGGCTCAGAAACGTATTTTCTTTCTGAAGACTTTCCTGACTTTTAATAATGAGCAAACTGCCTGCCCCAAGCACAGAAATACAGCAGCACTTTCTTTTTTTGGTGGATATTCATTAAAAACTTGTCTCTAAATAAAAGGTTAATAGCTTGGGAGCTGGATATAACAACAACGAAGCTTACTAGTACAGTTTGCTTAGTCCTAGGTGGAAAAAATTTCTTTATTGGTAACCTACAAAAGGGAAATTTGTACAACCTGTTTGGAGATTTAGGGAGATGTTCATTGCTTCATTGCCAATTTAACATTACCATTTAATGTACACAGTATGTGGGCTTGTCCTCCATATTTTGCAATAGATGCAGTGTAAGAATCATAATATATCACTTTCACAAGCAATTTAGCACAGCATAAGGGAGGAAATGTAGCCGTATTGCCTTAGTACTTATTTTCTAATAAAATTCTAATAGATTTTGGGTTAATGACACAGAAGATGACATTTATGTCCTAAGTCTTTTTTTTTTTTAATCTGTAGCAGCAGAATGAAGGAGGAAGTTACAAGACCAGATGATAAGATAATGCAGTCCTTACTTTTGTACAATAAAGTACCCTTATAATAAGCTTGCTTGCCTTTGATGGTTAGCTAATGTCTCACCATGCGATAGGACCTGTCTGGCCAGAGTCAGTAAAGCTAGTTAGGCTTCCCTTCACTAGAGATTGATTTGTTCCTTACTTGAAAGAGGATCTACTTTGACCCCCCAACAAGGAAGAGAAGACTTTTTAAAGAGAAAGGCAGGAAAAGCAACAATCATTTTTTTTTCTGTGGTTAATAAAGGAAGAAGATTAAAAAGACTCCCCTGTTGATAAGATCTAACCGTTTATGTTCCTGTGTGATGAAAGGTGAATACCTATTTAAGATTTATTTAGGATTTTGTCATCTATAATGAATCTAAAGGGCACAACAATTTGTCTTAACATTCTGTAATGCAATGAAGCTCATTTTAACAAATAACTGTATAAATAACACATTTACTAAGCCCCTCGGTTGACTGATCTTGTGCTTGAGCTGTAAAACATTTATAATTGATAACAGAGTAAAGCTGAAATAGCAGTATGGATTCTTTTCTTTATAGAAGAATCAAAAAAGAGTGTAAGGCACTTGTAGCTACGTGTAAATGTTTCTTTAAAACTTGCTGTGCATCTACACAGTCTTATTTCATCCTCCTCAAACTAACTATGAGAATTATCACTGATTACTTTGGACACGACACCGGATAATGCCTAGTCTGAAGAGAAGGCTCTTCAAGTTCTTTACAACTTAAATGAAGCAAGCACCATAATATTTCTCTGAAACATCACAATACTCTGATTTCCAGAGCAGAAAGAAGCATTCTTGTTTTCTGATCCCTTGGTTCATTTTTTTTTGCTTCTAGCCAATACTCAATTTGGTACCAAAAATGATCATGTCTGTACAACAGAAGTAAAAGAATATTGAGGGTAGATTTGCTGTTTATAGGATTGTGCAACCCATCAAAAAAGTTCTGAGACCCTGGTGCTGTCGCCTGTGACTTTCTTTTCAGTTCTCAATGGCTGTGTTTGAGTCCTTCTCCTGTGCCATACCAATTCAATGTGTGTTATCTTTGAGCAGATTTTTGTCTGGTTTTGTGAGCTACTTATAATTTTTGGACAATTGGGAAACAGGAAATAAATAACATTAGAATACAGGATAAAAATATGCCCAGTGCAAGGATTAGGCAAGCTTCCCACACCATTTTACCAAAGAATCCCTTTTCTGAGCTTTGCCTACCTGTCAAATATGTGTGTGAGTAGAAGATCTAAATTTCAGTTTCTGGTGCAAAGGAAATACTTTCTTCAGCAGTTCAGTTGGCTGCACTGGAGAATAGAATACAGCCAGTGTCCAAGTGTATAAGTACTAAGATTTCATTGTAAGATACCTCAAAAGATCTTCAGATGTTTAAAGGAAATAATCTGAATTCAGAGTGTATATTAAATTATCAACTATCTAATAAGTGTGCTACTTCCCAGCTGGGATCCTTCTGGTACCTTCATTCATCTTCAACCAGTATAATTAAAGACGAAAGGTGTAACACTGATGGTCCTTCTCTAGAGATCTCATCCATTTAATTCTAGAAATATCAATGGAAAGGGAATATCATATAAATTATTCAGACTTAATTGGACACCTGCTGGAGGTCAAGCAAAACAACCAAGGTCTACTGAAATAAGGATTGCCTTCTGTAATTCAGTAATTTGGTAGGAGGGAATCCGGCGAGGCAATGCAATCTTTGTCTCATAGCCATTAAAACCAAACCAGATCTGGCTAGTAGAGAGAACACTAATAAAGAAGGGGAAAACAAGAAGAGCAAATAGGAATGTGCGTAAAATCTCATCATGAGAACTGATAATTTCATGCATACCGTGAAGTGAAGCAAACACTACAGTGTCAGGGTTGCATTAGCTTCCTACTGCTGCAACAAGGGTGTGCAGACTATTTCTGGCATAAACAACTTCTTTATAACCTTCCACTCAGAAGGTATGCCATAGCTGACAAGTTAAGGGAGAGTATTTGTTTTTCTCAGTTGCAATTTTAAATCACATCAGTGCATTTTGATGTATTAAAAAAAAAAAAATGAAAAAAAAGAGGATGACTCATTTTTCATCTGGTGCTGTCAAAAATCGTTTTTCATTGTGGTGATGTCACCAGACCCACTTGATCTGTTTATAGCTGTTATTTAAATTGCTGTTTCCATAACTGTATATGACTGCCCTGAGGGTGTCTATATTTGTTACATAAGGTGTCTCAGGAATCTTGGAGCAATCTCCCAATCTAATTAAGAGAGCTATAATTACAGTATAAAGAGCTGTTGCTCTTTATGTTGCTTATACTAAAGGTTCAAAAATCATGAGTAAAGCCCCATAATTTGAGGCTGGTCCCCAAATGTGAATATATGTTTTTAAAAAGAGTATTATGTTTTGAACTCATTTTGAATTTTTGAACTCTCTCTGCCCCTTGCCATGGCCCCTTGCTGTGGTTTGCGTTTGCATGTGCATGTGTGTTTTCTGCTGAAATTTTGCCTATAATGCTACCTCTTCACCATATATTTAGGATAAGTCTTAGCTTTGCTTTTCCCTCCTCCTGGCCATAACATAAGTAAAGAAATCATCTAGTACCAGCCCCCTCCAGTTGCAGGAAGCTGCCTCACCACTTCAAAGAGATATTGTACTAATTGCAATGGATTTTTTTAAAAGGATAAGAAGCTTTCAAATATTATTTTAGATCCCTATAAATGTTTCCACATACTTCAGCCTCTGCCTTATCCTCTGAATTGCATGACATCAATTCATACTCTCTTCTACTTGCAACCATCCTGCAATAATTTATCCTTTTTTTATGAGCTGATTCGAAGTCATTGGGTGCTTTTCTCCCTTTGTGATGTTGGTAACTTTCAAAGAAACAACATTATCTAGTAGTGATTTATGGGAGATTCCAAGTTTGGCAAGATAAGCGTGTCTGTTACTCAATTTTCTTTCCTCAGTTTTGACTCCATGGAATGGTGCTGTTTGTATGTCATCTATTCTTGTTGACTTGGGCCAACCACAAAGACCATATAACCCCATTCTTAACTCTTGTTTGCAGGCTGTCTACATTGCACTTGAGCAGTGAGATTCTCAAGTAGCCTCCTCTGGTTATTAAGGATTATATTTTTAAGCTGGAGACTGTGGGTGTCGTTCCACTGGACTCTTGCTGTTCTTTGGCACAGTCTTTTGGAATAATGCAAACCTAGTACCAGGATGGGGACTGTAATGTTACCTAAATGTAAGCAAGTCATCTTTTCTTGTCATCTAAGCTTCAGCTGTAGTCAATAGACAGAGAAACAGGTACCACAGAGAGTAGACCATTTGATCCTAAAAGAGGAATCTAAATAGGAGAAATTGTCCTCTTCAGGTACTTGTAGTCCTTCCCTTGCACCTAGGAGAACTGCCATGTCTGGTTTACACAGCCTAACTTTTAAAGACATGTCAGGCCTACACCTTCACTATCTCCTTTTCCTTCACTGAGCAAATCTTCACTGGATGTAATGGAGCACCAAGACTGGGATCCCTGACCCAGGTCCAGCTCCTCTTGTCTGGCTGGTGGCACACACCAGCTATCAGGTTTATAAGAGACATGGAGGGTGGTTTATTGCCTGAGCTAGACAGTGCTCTGGAGCCTTCAGCTCATTAAGAGAAAATTATCTTTTATCTGAAAATAGTGCTACTTATGTTTTGTTCTTTTGTTCAGGATGCAGGTGTCGAGTATTAGCAGTACGTCTTCGTCACCAGCCAAACACCATTCCTGTTTCATCAGCCTCCTGTAGAATGACACAGGGATACCACACAATTCTCCCAGGTTCCTGCCTCAAAATATAAACCTGCTACAAATTCTTTTTTTCTAAATAAACATAGCCAGACCCTGAGAACTACATATTAACATGTTAACACTAGTGGGACAATTGTATTGCTAAGCCTTAATGGTGTAATTAAGCCTTTTTTGTTAAAATTCCTCAGTTCCAGAACTTTCTGTTGTACTGACAGTTTAAGAAGGTGAATTTGTCCTTGAGAGGACAAAGTTCTTCCCTCTAAACTTCATATATTTTTTCTAGAACTCCCCTACATTATACTTAGGTATTTCAAGTTGTAACGTATAGCATCGGGTCAGTTCAGCAAAGCTATTAGGTTATTGTGCTGGTTAATATAGTGAAATTTATACAAGTTTAATCACATTTATTATCCATGACAACAATGCAGATGTTCTGAATGCTAAGTGAATTTTTTATAAAGAATATAATTAATTTTTCCAGCCCTGTCCAAAAATGCTTAGTGGTCAGTTCTGCCACTGAGATATATTTAATAATATGTAAATCTGGCATTTTGGGAAGTAATTAAAAATAAACTTGCTGTAATTT
Source organism: Scolopax mira (assembly GCA_004320125.1). Classification (NCBI taxonomy): domain Eukaryota; kingdom Metazoa; phylum Chordata; class Aves; order Charadriiformes; family Scolopacidae; genus Scolopax; species Scolopax mira. Next base: position 67,995 of record BJBW01005745.1, read on the forward strand.
TAAATTCAGCTAATATCTGTATTGCTCCTATCTGAAGTGGTACTAGGCTAAGTGCTTGAACTAATCGATTTTTAAAAGGGTTTGGTTAGTGATCTCAGGGGAAATAAGGTAGGTTGTATGAAAACATATTAATTATAGAGCCTTCTTTTTTAATGATGCATGCCCTTTTTAGAGTACAATATATTGATGTAGCAACTTCTTCAACTTAAATCTTCCAACAAACCTTTCTACTTTTGTATCATCTATATCTTGATTGTTCACTATATTTATTACAGAACAAAAATAAGATTTTAGATTTTTAATTATTAGCTATAAAGAATTCCAGTGTAGCTCAATGAATTAATTTATTTTTGAAAAGTATACAACTTCAGCAAATTTTTGCTGACTAGGAAATTTGCCTTTCTCAAAGATTAATATTACTTTCCCCTGCAGTGTGTTATATTTTGCTCTCAAGTGTACGGAAAGCTTATTCATGAAACAGTTTCAACTCCTCTATTAATATTTTTAATTCTTTTTGGAATGTGCCTGTTGAAGTGAATCAATATTTTAGGATTCAAAAAAATAAAGCTGTTGCATTTAATGCAGAGATAAATACCATGCCTAGCTCCCAGATCGGAGTGAGATATCAGCTTATCTGGTGCAGAGAGGCTGGGGTTTTGCCTGCAGAATTCAGGGCAAGGCTGGAACTGCTTCTGGGGAATAGGGCAAAGTTGGAACTCGATGATCTTTAAGGTTCCTTCCAACCCAAACCATTCCATGATTCTATGATTTAGAGTGGGGACAGCATGGGCAATGGGCACAACGTGCTGATCTAAGTGAGACAGGATGCACAGTGAGATAGAGTGCTGAGGTGGTACTGTCTGCACCTTTCTCCTCCAGTGAGTCCAAAAGGGCATTGAGTATCTAAAAACTTTAGTTTACTGGAACACGGCTTTGAAACTGAGATAATTCGAGTCTGCTACATAAGAACAAAAATGAAAAACTTTGAAAACAACTGTTTCTCTTAACTGTTGCTCCTCAAAGGACAGGTCCTTTCCTCCAGCTCTGCTTTCAGTTGTAGTGGCTTCCCAGGTGTCCTGGTTTGAGGTAGAATAGAACCAACTTTCTTTTCAGTAATTTTATTTTTCAGTTAAGTGTATTCTAACTAACGGCACTCTCTGACAATAACGGCATATTTTTCAGACACTGTCTGCTTCCGGAGGGATAACACCTGATATTTATAATTCATGCCAAGGAATGGTACGCAGAGAGGCTCTTCTTATACTTATTGTTGTGACAACTAAGGTCAGCCAGCTTTGTTATGTGCCATATTGGGGGTTGGAAATGGAAGAACAGAGAGGGATCCCATCTGCAAGGAGGACTGGACAGGACAAGTGAGCATCTGCCCCGTGCTCAGTATAAAAGCTGTGGGATCAAAGGGTCAGCCCTTTCTTCAGTGGTCGGCATCCAAGGAGAACTCTGATCGTCTGCCTTTGATCCCTATCTGTGCACTCCTGAATCCAGTTCCTAAATCCATTTCTGGTCCATTGCTGAGTCCAGTCTGGGACTTGGCCAGTGCCTGCCAGTGCTGTGATAGTCATCCTGGAGTTTGATACTGGTTTTCCCTACGTTATATATATTTCATTACTTTCTTATTGATATTATTATCTTTTCTTGTTATTATCAAAGATGTTTCATTAAAATTGCTTTAGTTTTCATTTCAACCCATAAGTCTCCTTCTCTCCTTTCTTCTCTCTCCTTTCTCTTCTGTGACCTGGGAGAAGAGACCGACCCCCACCTCTCTACACCCTCCTTTCAGGACATTGTGGAGAGCAATAAGGTCTCCCCTCAGCCTCCTTTTCCCCAGACTGAACAACCCCAGCTCCCTCAGCCTCTCCTCATAAGACTTGTGCTCCAGACCCCTCACCAGCTTTGTTGTCCTTCTCCAGCACTTCAATTTCTTTCTTGTAGTGAGGGTCCCAAAACAACAAAGTATTCGAGGTGGGACCTCACATATAGGGACCAGCTTTCCTGTTTTGTGCAGTAGATGCTGCAGTAAGGATTGAAGGGTGTCTTTTGGTAATATTTTTTCTTCAAACTAACTCAGTAAAGTAAGATTCCCTGACCTTTTTTTTTTTTTGTATTTTTTGGGGGGAGACAGATTTCAAAGAGGATGCTAGTGTATGAATGTCTCCACTCTAGCTGTGATCCTGTGCTGCCTTTGTGACAAATCAAATCCCTACTTACAAATGTAAGAAATTATTAGGCAGGCATTTCAGTTATTTTTAGCGATCTTTGCAGCTAAGAAAGAGGGACTTGTGTGATGGGATTGCTTAAATTTTTCACAGAGAAAATTAGGTAAAAGAAAATTATTATTATTATTATGATTATTATGTGATTACTATCCTGTGTAAAAGTGAGGTGTGTGAATTATAAGTGTCTCTGTATCTGATTAAACAATAGAGCTTTGTTTACATTCAGATAATCAAACTCTTGAGGTGTTTACCTGAGCTTAGCAAGATGGAGTCTGGAGAGTGGAGTATCTGAAACATATCTGAAGATACACATATTATCAGTCCCATTTTTAGTGTCGGGATGCGGATGACAAGAAATGTGTGTTTCAGAAGATGGTTGTGCTAATTTGTCAGCACAGGAGATCCTGTGCCTCCTTTTCCCATTGCACTCTAGCTGTGCGATCCTCTCTGTTTTCTTTTGCTGCCTCTGAAGCCAGTCTGACCCCTTCATGAGACATTTCGGCTTCTTCAACAGGCAGAAAATGATCTCCCTTTTTTGCTTGCTGAGTGAGCTGAATTGACTCATCAAACTGTTGGAGCTAGCACAAAGGAATTGGTAAGTACACACAGCTGGGAGGGAGAAAAAGGGGTATTTTTACCATATTTTTAGTGGTAGGAAGTTGTTCAACCAGCTCAGCACTCTTGTGAAAGCTCATTCTCGGTGAAGAACTCCCGTGTCATATTCACTCTGCCTCTGGTCTGGTGAAACCTGAATATCTTGGCTGCCAAGGCTGGTGGTTCTGTAGAAGTGTTTGCCAGGAGAAAGGTCGTTTAATTTAAGTGGGTCCCTCGGTGGAGATGTCACTGGCAATGAATATTGATGGATTGGAGCTAATTACTAAGTCTTAGTGCATAACCTTTTAGTTCTTATGTGTATTTTTATAAATGTAAAACTGGCTCTAATTTGTTGACTCTTGCAAAGGATTTTGCCATTTGCACTTCAAAAACATTCATGGAAATCCAGAAGTTTTTGTTAAAACTACAGATGTATCCACTTACTATATCTGTTAATCACGTGAACAGGATGGGAATGCCTCTGAATCTGCAATGCTAAATAATGTCAGACTTACTGAGGAGTGTGCTTGCTGGAAAAATATAGAGACACAGAGAAGCAAGCATATTGGAGAGGTTTATTTTTGTCAGTATAGATGAATGCCAGTGAATATGTCAAGATTTTCAAATTTTACAGTGCTCATCAGCCACCATAAAAAAAAAAAAAAAAAGAAGTGGATTTTAAAAATAAACCAGTTCCTGTCTATGCACTAAAGAAAGGGGAACAATTTTGAAATTGTAAGGGTATTGAATACCCTTACATATGGTTCTTCTAGGTAGTTTTCAAATACGGTAAATGCTAAGGTTTCAAGCTCTTCAAAAAATCAGGCTTAAGCTCTTCATACCATGCTGAAGAGCCTCCACAGAGAAGTAGGGCAGAATTGACTACCTGTTTACCACAATAGAACAAATGATTTATCCTGATTTAGGCTGGAATGGATCAAAACTCTAAAAAAGAGGAGATGTGGGTGACCTTCAGTGAAATGTTTCATTTCCCTGAAAAAAGAGCTCAAAGAATGGCAAAATAACAAAGATCAAATCATGGATCACAGATAGATAGGTTTTTTAAGAAGTTTTTTTAAGTTCACTCCCAAGAAGACTTTCACAGAAAAACACGTTTCTTTGTAGATGACTGAGCTCCTGAGCAACTGGAGTACTTAACTTCTGATTTGCAAAAAAGGTAGAAAGGAATTTGAGACTGTACAATGATAGAGGAAGATGCCTCTGAGAAACTTGTATAATTCTTATACAAGATTATTGTAACTATAATAATTTATTGCAAGTTTGTCATATGACTATCAGGATTTGGTAAAATAAAGAAAAAGAAAAGGAATTATTAGTAGATTGGCTTGAGGCTGGCCACAAGGGAATATGTGAAATAACTCTCTAAGGAGTGTGGGCCAAAATATGGAGGCATTAGAGGTGCTGATGTACAGAATGAAATTGCATATCAGAGAGAGAAGAGTGGTGGGCATGGCTGGAACAGTGAAAGATAGGAAAGGTCTAAACTATCAGAAAAGTGAGAATCAAAGAAATTACCTTCACTCAGTATTTAGACATTTGATAAACTCTAAATGAAGAGAGAAACCCCAAAGCAAAATACAAAGACAGTGGATAAAGCAGTCTTGGAGTCAAAATTATTTTAGAGAAAGATGATGAAAGCCATAATATTAGCAATAGACCATCAGAGCTGGATGTGGTGATAGTTGTGGATTCAGTATTGATTTTAGAAAGATAAATAGCAGTGGAAATGTATTTATTTAACTAAATCTTCACTTCTCCAGGATAAATTAGAGAACAAAAGCTGTGAAGAAGTCCATCAGCACCTTATGTCTAAGAGAGGTCTTCCTAATTTTTGCCCAAGTAGTTATTGAACCAGCAAAAGCTGTTGCTATTTTAAGATTGATTTTGCATGAAGGGAAGACAATTGAGAAATGAGTTTAACAGAAAATTACTTTGAATTGAAGGGCCCTGCTGCCATTCAGTCTGAATGAAAGGACAAAGAAAAGAAAGTCTGCAGAGTTAGTATGAATAGGAGAAAAGCTCTTCCAATGAAGGGGATATGGTCAGGGAGAGCAGCAGATATGAAAGATATTCGTAGACTTGTCTGTGGAAAAAAACCTCATAAATAAGTGAAGCATGGAAAACGAGCTTAGAATTTCAGTCCCCCCCCCAAAAAAAAGGGAAAATATGTTGGAATTGCCACTGTGTTAATGTTCACTATAAAGGGTATCCTAGGAATGTCAGATGACCTGTAAGGAGCCATGGATTTATAATGGCATGGGTTCTAGAGGTCAACTAGTCTAATCTGCTCTCAAAGCACAATCAGCTAGAGCAGGTTGCTCAGGACCTTGTTCATTCAAGTTTTTAATATCTCCAGGGAGATCCCACAAACTCTCTGGGCAACTCTTCCAGCAAAAATATTCTCTACCTTTGCCTTCTTTTTGTAAGGCTAAAACAACCCAGTTCTCTGTCTCTTCTCCTACATCATGTGATTCAGATGACTAAAAAGAAATAACTAAAAAGAAAGAGAACTTGGAGCTGGAGAAGGCTGCCCAGAGAGGTTGTGGAGTCTCCTTCTCTGGAGATATTCAAAACCTGTCTGGATGCATTCCTGTCCAGTCTACACAGTGTAGGACACCTCCCTTTGGCAAGGGGATTGGACTAGATGATCTCTGAAGGTCCCTTCCAACCCCTACCATTCTGTGATTCTGTGAAAAGTAATCAGAGAAACCTGCATCTGTCATCTGAATACTATATAAAATTCAAAACGTTTTGAGAAAAAAAATAGTTAAGGATGTCAAAACAAGTGAGAAGCTGGACAAAATGTCACAAAATTTTACCAAAATGAAAATCTGCAAGCCTAACCTCACACATTCATCATTATAAATGAAAATTTATTTTCTCAGCAAAGGAAATACAGTATACCTAACTAATTAGTATTGCAGTAAAATAGCATATGAAGTTCCTATTAATTAAACTTGAAAATGAGGATGGTAAAAAAATCCCAACCTGTCATCAGAGGAACTGGCTAAAAAAGAAGATAGCAATATTTGTTAGGGCAATAGATATAGGGCAGAGGGAGGTTACTGTTAGACTTCCTCTGGCAAAACTTTTAGAATGCATCTCCTACAATCTTTTTGTTAATGTCTATGTAAAGGCACAATGCTTAGAACCGAAATGAATTTTGCTGGTGGTATGAATCAGGGAGGGATCATTAATGCAGAAGAGGATCATAATACGACAGTGGTGAAATTGGATGACCTTGAGAACTATGATCACAGAAATGGGATGGAATTTAAAATTCAGAATACAAGGGTCTCATATAAAGATTTTCTTTTATGATTTGAGATCTCAGCATTAGAACAGACAGAATTCTGCTTGATCAAAGAGTGATACAAGTATCAGAAATGATGCAACATTACAGAAAGAAAATTCATTCCTTGGATGTCTCTGCTGAGGAAAAGCTGACAGAAGGAGGGCAGAGTAGATGTGACTGGATGAGGAATGTCTTCACTATTGTTGAACAACCCTGGTGACCTGTGTTTGAGAAAGATAGCTGGAGCCAGAAAAGCTGCAGAGAAAGGCTGGGAAGGTAGCTGGGGGAGTGGAAAGCAAACAAAAAGACCTTGTCTTCTTTAGCCAAGCAAAATGAAGGCTGAGAAAGTATTTAGTATAGACCTGTATCGCTTGAACATGTAGTTGTCTGAGACTGCTGGGAATGAGACTCTTCCAGTCAGATATTCCTACATCTGCTGATTTCAGTTTCTTTACTACTCACCATGGAATTTCTCTTAAAATGCAGAAGCTATTCAGAGACTAGGCATGGGGAATTAAAAGAATTTAAGTAAAATAGCATATGCCTAGACACTTTCATCCTGTCTTTAACTGCCATTAGATGCATTTAAGAGGAAAAAGCTGTGGAAAATGTGCAGAGTGAAATCCTGGCTCCAGTGAAGACAATGGTGGAACTGAATGGTTATAGTTTCCCCCAGCAGTATACCTTGTTTGAAAAAAGTAGCTCAGAGAGAAGTAGTTCGTTTCTACTGTCACCTGGTCTCTCCTTTGTTCACAGTCTTTGTTCAAATTTAGGAGTGTTAACATAACTGTTTTTTAAAGAATAAAAAGCTGATATATTATGAAAGACTAATGTTCTTGGAATAAAGAAATCAGGACAAGTCAGGTTTTTTTTTTCTTTTTAATCTGAACAAATAATAAACAGGAATTTAAAAAAAACCACAAGTTCTTGAACACACTTTCTTTGGAATTAAATGTTCTTAGATTATGGGAGAGGAGAGTGCTGTAATTTTGCTGTGTCTTTCACTATCACTCAATAAATTTCAAAGATTATTGGAAGCAGGTTCACACAAGACTCTGCTATTTGTCTTTCGAAATAGGCACGAACTCTTAGGACAGTTCATCTAAATCACTTTGAAACGCCCAACAGCCTGGTACTGTAATGCAAACAAAACTATTTTATAAATCAGTCAGGATAGCTCATTCTTTAAAAGGTATGCTACATTACTGGAGGCAAAAAGCTCTCTGTTTCGTTATATAACAGTGACAATAACTCAATTTAAGTGTATAATGACCCAAGTCAGCAGTCCAAAGCCACAAAAATTTAATGGGAACCTTATCTAGTTTGCTGACATGTTCTTCTCTAGAAGGCATTATAGGCTCTTCAGTATACAAAACAATTGGCTCTAATCTTTAATATTGCTAAACAGCAGGGGGCAAATAGGCATTTTAGCACAGCTTTGCTTTTTATAAACAGCGTTTAATATATTCCCATGCTCTTGGGCACAGAGCTGTATGTCAAACGGTTCTGAAGTTTGGTGATTAGAAGAGGCTCTCTCGAAGCAGAGGAGCGTGTCCGGGCTCCCACGACACCCTTTGAAATGGATGGGGTGTCACCACATTGCGAAGGTGGAAGGCTCCAGGTCTCCTTTGGGAAGAGCACGGTTTCCGACTACCTCCTGGTGTAAATTAAAGCCATGATAAAACCAACGGGCTCCAGGGAACCATTATAAAGAAAATAACTATTAAATGCAAACCCAAACATAATTTCCTCCCCGTTTCTTTCACGGGTTTTCCACGTACTGCTTTTAAAGAGTACGGCCTATATTGAGTCAGTTTTAGTGGCCACTTGGTTCATGGTATGGAATATTATTATTGGTGTTGTAGTGCTGAGACAAGGAGAACATCAGATGAATAAGCTGTCAGAAGAAAACTATATTTACATCTCATTTGTGGGTGTTTGAAATTTATTCACTGTATTCATTTAAATGCCATTTTATTTACTTTAACAGTTTACAACATAATCAGAAGACATTAGATATAATTTTTTTTATGATTCTGGTAATACTGCAATGCTTTAGCAGTACATATTGTCCCTCCACTAAAGAAAGGTGGAATCTAGCATTCAAAAATCTACTCTTAGCATGAAATTCCAGATTTTATGCAAAAGGCACTGCCTAAGTCATTGAATTCAGTCCCTTGCCACCACAGATTATTGATTTTTAGTTCAGAAGGCTCTGTAGCAGATGTGTCTCACACACCTCCTTGCACTCAGGCCCATGGAAATCTTCCCAATTCCCTTTAATACAGTGAATGCCAATAGTGAAGGAGGAGGCACCTCTAGAAGAGAAACGGGGCAGGAGCGCATATGTGGTAAAAGGAGTGGTGGTGAAGGAAGCATTGAGAAAGACTAGGAAATCTAGATCCACAAAATGGAGGGGGAAGGTGTTTGGGTATGCCAAGGAGGTCCAAACTCAGCTGAATCACACTGTGTTTGCCATGGGGCAATGTTAAAGACACAGACCTGGACAATCATTGCACCTTACCTGACACATGGGGTGAGGTTAATTTTACTTCAAATGTTTGTGATGTAAACTGCGCCTGGGCTAGCCAGACTAATCTCACTTTTTTTCCTAATGGAGAAAACCAGGGAATTTTAAGACAAGAGCAGTTTCCAATATGTGCTTTAGGATGGGTTGTATTGGGCCATAGAAGTGCCTGATTCTCTCCATGGAGTTCTTTGGGGTTTTTTGGTTTAGTTTTTATTTTCATTCTGTGCCTAAGAAATAGATTCTGCTAGTCTGGACATTTTCTGTCAGAAATATTATTACAAGACACATCCTCTGCATCCTGCTAGTGCAGGCATGGAACTGTCTTCCCATGCGTAACGATACAGTCGTGTGTGATAAGTGCTGTCAGTGCTCTGTACCGATAGCTCTGTTTGCCTCCTCCCTTTCTCTTGATTGCTCAGCTGGCAGAATGAGTTCAAAAGGTTTGTGTTTATGCAGACAGTGGTGAAGGGAACAGAAAACCAGTAACTTTGTGAAAAATCATCCTGCGGAAGGAGGATTTTTGTAGCCTCATTCCATTGTATTACGTTATTCTTTTCAGTGGCTGCTGACAACTTCCTATTTAGTATTGCCAGTCTTTTCTAGTGTTTCTTTTCTACAGAGCTTGTGGGACCTTCTTTTTATTTTAGTTTTTGACCACCAAATAGTCATCTGACACCTTGTGAAACGGGGCCTGAGGGCAAACGAAGTTGAAAGAGTGAGTCAGGTGAGGATGCTATTTGACAAGATAACTGCGCTGCTCTGGCACCTTGCAGCTGCCAAAGGGGGCAGTTCTGCTCTCACATCTCTGCTCCATCTCCACTCTCAGTTTTCACTTGGTTGAGCACGTTGAATGGCCAAAGCTAGCTTAGGAAAAAAAAAAAAAAGAAAAAAAAAGAGGAAAAAAAAGGAAAGGGGGGAAAAGTTCATAGAACACCAGGGCTGCTGTGCTGTGTTGTGCCTGCAGGAAGGAGGGGAATCTTCTGAGTTCTTAAGCATCTGAAGAAATGAGTAAGAGTCTGCAATGACCTAGGAATGATGAGGTTCACTCAGAAGATGGCCCAGGCAGGTGGGTTTCACTGTGTACTGTTCTGAGGTAGGACTTGCCCCACTCTGCTGATGCTGAGGACACTGGGGGCTTATAGGACTTGAGGAAGGGCTGCTTGGGTGGGTTTGAAGTTTTAGCTGCATGAGCAGGAGGAGGACTAGAGGCAGAACCTAATGTTTTACATCAGGTTTATCACAAAAGGTAAGTGTGTGAAAGAAAGAAGAGATGGAAGTGTTTCGGAGGTTACATTCGTGTTTTTATGAAACCAGTTCCACGGAGTTTCCTTTGGCTATTTTTCTGATTCTTCAGTGGGGACCCTCAGCATTTAGGAAAAAAGTGCAGATAAAACATTTCCACTTCTAAAATATAGCTTTATGCCGGCACTAGACTCTTGAGTTGGCCTTAGGTCTTACTGTCTGTGATTAGGAAGGAAACTTGTTTTACATGCAGTAAAATGCCTGAGGAGAAGTTGTTACTCTTCCTCCACTTCCCCACCATGAAGCTGCTTTTATTCCAATTAAAACGTCTTTGGGTTTTCAGAAATACTTAACACCTTTTACTTGCTTTTCTTTTTCCTTATGAATAGTAGCAGGGTCCAGCACCCCTGAAGAGAAGGTGAACCTGTATTTGATAGCTATTAGCTGTGGGGTGGTGAAGTGTGAACTTGTCTTGTCTCACTAAGGAACCTGACAGAGTCAACATCTCATTTTCCTCCCTGTAGTGATCATTGTGAGACAAAATGATTTTTGAAGTCTTGGGAAAGAAAAATTCCCATTAGAGTAGGTTTTACTGATTTTATCATTTATGACCTCATAAGTTACTGCTGGTAGATATTTTACCAGCCAATAGGAACATGCCTAGCTCATTTAAGAGAAAGTGGGCTTAAGAAAATGTCTGTCATGGAGCAAAACCTTAGTCTCAGAGGATTTGATGCTGTTTATTTCTCTTAGAACTCATTCATTATGTTTCCCATTCTTTTTGGATTTCAGAGGCTTATTTCAAAAATTAACAGTTGAACAATGATCCGTTCTAAAGCAAACACATGGTCCATCTGGTGGATTGTACATCTGTCCTCAGACAATAGTGGGCAATTGGACATTCTCCAAGAGCGCATTATCCCATAGGCAGTGCTTTGTCTTGTGTCTTACTAGAGATTTCAGACTCTCCCATTTTTGTAGCAGTGTCTTCATTTAGCGATGTTTCTTTTTTTTTTTAAACTTTCCCCGTAGCATCCTTCAGGACATTTTATCTGTGTTATTATTTGAACACAGACTATACAATGAAAATCTGGTATGAAGCCAGAAACCTGTAGTTGATTCAAATAGCTGATCGTAAAGTTACGCCTGCGCAGAACCATTTAAAGGTTCAGGGCTGTAGTGTGCAGTATCTATAAAGGCAGAGATTGGAGAAGACTAAATGATTATATAATGATGATTAAACACCAAAGTCTTTCCCTAATAAAGAAATGAGGTATGACCTAATTACTACTGTTTGCTAGTAAAGATCGATCCATTTGTCATTTCTCTCTCTGTAATGGTTAAAGCCTTTTTTCCCAATTTTTAATAAATTGGAACTTTTGAAATATTTTCAAACTTTTAAGTTTAAGGAAAAAGCCTCATCACTTATTGGAGGTCAAGTAGTCACAATTAAATTATGATGACCTGAGGAGTTGTTATTCTATCGCATCTGCCTATATGCTTTTAGCCCACCTCAGTACAACAAAAAATGCTAAAAGTTTAGTTTGTCAAAGTTCAATCTTTTTCAATGAGAATTAAGTTAGCAATTGTGGCTGGAATGCATTAAAAGCATTCACATTATTCACCAGGTTGGCTCCGTTGATGAGGTAACCCATGAAACACCACTGAAAACTGGTCATGCTTCATCAAGCATCTGTCTGTATTTTTAATCTCCACTTCCATTCTTCCTCCTCAGTCTCCTGAAGAATGGAATGCAAGAGATGCTTCACATGGTCAAAATGTCATGAAAGAGATGAGAGCCTGACCTCCAAAATGGTGGCTCAGACATAGAATCTTAGAATGTTTTAGGTTGGAAGGGACCTTAAAGATCATCTAGCTCCAACCTTCTTCCACGGGCAGGGACACCTTCCACTAGACCGGGTGGCTCAAAGCCCCATCCATCCTTGTCTTGAACACCTCCAGGGATGAGGCATCCACAACCTCATTGGGTAACCTGTTCCAACGTCTCACCACCCTCACAGTAAAGAATTTCTTCTTTATATCTAATAAAAATTTACCCTCTATAAGTTTTAAACCATTACTCCTTGTCCTATCACTACATGTCCTTGTATAACATCCTTCTCCAACTTTCTTGTAGGCACTCTTTAGGTACTGGAAGGCTGCTATAAGTTCTCCGCGGACTCTTCTCTTCTCCAGGCTGAAAAGCTCCAATTCTATCAGCATGTTTTCAAAGAAGAGGTGCTCTAACCCTCTGATCATCTTCTTGGCCCTCCTCTGGATCCTTTTCCAACAGGGATCCTCCATGTCCTTCTTATGTTGGGACTCCATAGCTGAACACGGTACTCCAAGTGGGGTCAGGGGGACAGAATCACCTCCCTTGACCTGCTGACCACACTTCTTTTGATGCAGTCCAGGATGTGACTGATCTTCTGGGCTGCAAGCACACACTGCTGGGTCATGTTGAGTTTCTTCCACAGACTGTTTCTCCTCGCAAATATATTCTTTTCTCCCCTTTTCATTTAGGCTAAAAACAAGGGAAAAAGCCAAACTTTTGTAGGTCTCTGTGCCTGTCAGACACATACACAAGAGGACAGTGAGGCTGTATCCTTTGGAACATGCAATGAAAAAGAAAAAAAGGCATCTATTTTCAAGATAATTGATTTTCATACATCCTAAATGTATAGTCTGTAAAGGGCTGACTTAGCATGTTATAGAATATTAACCATTTTCCCTCAACCCCATCCTCCAGTTCTGATTATATTTTGCATGTAGAATTGAGTATTCAGTTAGGCGCAAAGCTGTGGAAGCAAATTTTGCTGTTTCTAATTGCACTGCTTGCTTCAGTTCCCCTTGTAATAGTATTTAGATTCATTTGAACATGCAGTTTGTCCTCCATGTTTAACATACATAAACTCCCTGAAAATTTAGCTCCATATCTATCTATCTATCTATCTATCTATCTATCTATCTATCTATCTATCTCAGTATTTGCTGAGTTTTGCAATGATCAAATTCTTGAGTCTAAAATGCCAGCAAGGGTGAAAGAAGTAATTATGTAATTTATATTTGCTAGCATCCTTATATTTATTTTATTTTGTAAGAAAACCAAGGCAACAAGGAATTCAAGGGAAAAGAGCACTGCAGTAACAGAGAAAAGGAAGTAACTGATGAAAGTTTAGAACCAAATTTCAATTATAGTAGACAATAAAATATTTTAGATCACTTTTTCCTTCAAAAGCTATAAAGTCAGAGAAGCCTGACACTCAGAAGAATTCAAAAGGCATCAATGCATTTAAGTACCTCCTGCATAGGGTCTAGGGGTAGTCATTTCCTATCATACACAGTTTTTGCTTTGTATAAAACCCAATAATTCTAGTAGAAAAATAGTTCTATGGAGTATTGCTGTTATTTCACTGTTATGACCCTCAGCTTCTGGATAAACCTTGACGGCTGCTGTAAAACTGTCCGAAATGAAGTGTATTAACTCCTGGTGCCTGTGTAAATTTTCTCATAATTACTAAGGGATGCTGCTTTCTGTGCTTGCATCCCCAGGAGGGCTGGGAGGAGAGTAGCCAGAGCTGCTGGCAGTGCCTTGGAGCCATGGGATGATGCTGTAGCCCCTGCCCACCCCCCTCTCCTCCCTGGGGGGGATGTGTCGGTCACAGTGCATAGCCCAGACGCAAATTTACAGCTGCTTTGTGTGACCAGGGCAACATGGGGCAGGCAGAGCATTCCTGTGAATCTGGCCAATGCCCTTTTTATAGGGTGAAATCCTATCCTTGTGAAATCAACGGGATATTTGCCACCACAGGGCCAGGGTTTCTCCCAGAAGTTCCTCATTGTAATCTGAGAAAGGCAGGCAGGCAGGCATCACTGGGAGCCTAGAAAAAAAGAATAAAATTCCTTGTCTTGCTAGGTTTGTTTCCAGTTTGTTTCTGCTAGGCCCAGTTTCCCATCGCTTTGTATGTGAAGTTTAATTTTTCACTGTGCCTGTGGGCTGGCAACCTGGGAATAAGTTAGGACTACCTGCTCTCCTTTCTCCCCCTAGGCACTGGGTAAAATTGCAGTAGGTACCCTTTGACTCCCAAAGGCTGTGGAACAAGCCTTCACCCAAATCCTTTCCTCCCTGCTTGGCTATTTGTTTGCAGGGGCAGCGTGGTACCCAAGGGCTCTTCCCTCCCTCCTCTCCCTGGCGATGGAGCCAGCGAGGTGGCAGGAGGGGTGGGCTATCAAGGGGAAAAAAGGGCAGGGTTTTCAAGCACAGCGAAGCACATCTGTTGTTTCTCAGATTAGAATTGAGCCCATAATAATAGTCGTCTGACAATTTGCAAGTTGGATTTATAAATCTGCCCTTGTAAGAGGCTGAGTTATAAACGCACTGTGCAATTTATAGAACCTGCCAGCAAATCTTAACTGCACGCTCTTGATTTATGTACTATCCTTTTAAACAGTGATTTTTAGTTTGGTTTTTACTTAAGTATTTCAGTACATGGCAAGTCAGAGAAAAAATTTCCATATCCTAAACAGGATTAACAAATCTTAAATCAGATCTGTAAGTCCTACAACAGATTTACAAATCATACCAATAAATCCAAAATAAAACCTTGTCTTCTTTTTTTTCCCTTAGCTTTTGAATCCCGATTTTGCAGCTGTTTGGTAAGGAAGTGATTTATAAAGCAAGAATTTAAAGCTCAACTGTCAGCATGATCAGCTCTGAGAGGTCTGGCTCTCACATCTTATCTGGGCGCTTTGATTTACAAGCTGTAGTCAGGCTCTCTCTATCACGGATTTTCTCCTGAAACTCGGAGTTGTTTATTATGAGATCTACAAAAGGTTAAACTCTCTGTATGCCACAGTTTGACTGGCCTGGCAGCGTTATGGAAAAGGTGATACCTAATCAGATTGCAGCTGGCAAAAGTGCCCTGCATAACATTTGGTTGTCAGAGAAAACAAACAGCAGCTGAGCAATAAATTCTTGAAATGTTAATAAGCTGAGGTCCCCAACTCTTTCCTCTTGCGTGTATCTGTGAGGCACCACGCACACCTTCAACAGCTACAAGAATAGAGGTGTAGGTCCTCGTGCTGCTTTGCACTTGTTCAAGTCCTATTAAAGGTAAGATTAAACATAGGTTGCACGCTTTACTGAGTAGGGATGGACTTAAGCATGTGCTTCAATTTGTATTATTTCAGTACCCTGCTGAAATGGATTGTAGCTGATTCTTTTTCACATCTGAGATCAGATTTTCTCTCTAACTCATGTCAATACCTGGCTTTGAAAATTCATACAAATAAAAATGCCAG
Organism: Scolopax mira; assembly: GCA_004320125.1. Lineage (NCBI taxonomy): Eukaryota > Metazoa > Chordata > Aves > Charadriiformes > Scolopacidae > Scolopax > Scolopax mira. Next base: position 83,212 of record BJBW01005745.1, read on the forward strand.
ACAATTAAAACTGCATAATTACAGAATGCGTTCTGGAGACTGAAATCAATGTAATAACCTGTCTCCTTCCAAGGTAAAAAAAACATTCACCAACAATGAAAAGCAGCTTCAGTGACACGAGAATATTTAATTTACAGAATATTTATGTGAATTTGTTTCTACTTGACAGATTAGCTCCCACTAATCAGATAAGTAATTTAAAAATCACTTTCTATACTCTGGAGTCATCGCTTTAAGTGCCCATTTTTTCTTTATCGATAACCAAGCTTTTCGTTATCTCATCTAACATGTTTTCCTTCTACCCACTCTTCACCTCCCCTTTATTGATTTAATACCGAGAATCTTTTCACATTAAAGAACTTGGCAAACAGTGCATAAGAAGCCTGTTTGGATTTCCTTGCTGACATGTGTGCACAGCACCTTTGCAGCTCAGAGGTTGCTTTCATTACGGTCTCGTGTAGAGGTTCTGGGCATCTGCAGCCAGAGGAGAGAGTGGGAACCGAGGTAGAACACACCCTCCAGAGCCCTGCTCCTATTCCCGTCTTTTTAATAAAGTTAATCAGTATTTGCCTAAACTCAGATGCAAATGCTTGGTTGTGCTTTAGGGGTTCAAAAAATGTGAGTGTTTAAGATAATATATTAGGTGTTGGAAAATAAGCGAGCCTATAAAACTAAATTGGAAGCTGATTTAATAGTGTAAAAGGAGATTATTTTAGATTTCTGAATTATCTACCTAATATGATTATTTTGCCTAGTTTTGAAGCAGTTATTGCCTCCTGTTAAAATTTAATTAGGACCAGCAATTTTACACACAGATGTATTTGTAACAAGTAAGCACGTTACCTGCCAAACTCAAATGATACTAGCTGCAGCTGTCAGAAAGGTGTTTAATTGGGGCCGAATGTCGTTGGGTTATTACTTGATTAGTCTAATATTCCCTCCAAGGCACAAAACGGGCTGGGGGATAGCCAGTCAATGCTGCTCTGTACTCTGGCCTCATTACTCCTGGTGCTGCTTAGGACTTTCACGCTAAGTTCAAGAAAAACCTGACGTGTTGCAGGAGAACCCACGCAAAACCACGAAGTCAACCACAGTTTTCCAGTAAATTCACTGAAACTCCTGGAAAAATTGGGCGGGATGGTTCTGGTGCAGCTAAGCAGCCTAACTTTTGGTGTGATAAACATTGTGGTTTGACAGACAGCTACCTGGATTTGAAGAGATGAGACCCGATGTGCTGGTGCCTACTGATTACACAGTGATAATTCAAATCCTTGTTTGTTGTTGGGAGCTGTTTACCAAACACAGCAGCCCATCAAGAAGAGACTTCCCAATCTGAACAAATAAAGCACATAATCCTAATAGCAAACAACGTGTTACAGAAATAATGAAAAACTCCCAGGAGGGTGTGGGGGCTGGAGCGCGGATGAGTAACTTTGTCAACTTGTGAATCCCTCACTAGCGTCTGTCGGTAAATTTTCCGGGACCAAGCAACTTCATGGCAGGGCAGCAGGTTGCATTGATAACACGATATTATGTTAAGATAAACATAATTACAGTCATGGGTCTATGTCTTTTTTTTTTTTTTTATTAAAAAAAACCCTAATTATGACAGCAGTACGGTTTTAATAATGTGTGAACTGTTCCAGAATAAATAAGTATCTATTACTGGACAGGAAAACTGTATTTTACTTTACTTGTGCTTGGTTCTACCCAAGCTTACCAAAACTACCTCAGGAAGAGCTATGGGATTTGATATGATGAAAAGGAAAACAAGATTTCAACAATTTGCTTTGTGGATTCTGTGGCTTCAACAAATCAGAAGACAACTCATATATAAAATGGCATAAATATATTTACTCTTCTACCTTAGAGTAATGGGCACTGAAATATACTCAAATAAAGCTTATGTGGATAGGGAAATTATGAAGTAGAATAGAAGGCTTTATTTTTATTATTGCAGTGGACATACATGCATACCTGAAGGGACGCTTTGTTTTTCTCAACTACAGGTCAAAATTTTATAAATTTCCTTGAAAATCCTTCCCTGGGTAAAGTGAAAACTCTATAGATTTTGTATGAGCAAAGGCACAGTAAAAAATTTGAAGTGAAAGGACTTTTCTGCATCGTCCTGCCCTGAGCTGTAGGAGGACCAGAGCATCCTTGGGACCTTATGTGAAGTGCTGGCATATGGCATCCAGGAGTGGCAGTTTAGGCCACATTATTGAACTGGAGGATGGACTTTTTATGATCTAAGTATGAAGTGTCATTTGAATGGCCCAGAATTTGCTTTCATGACTGTATGCTAGGATTAATCCCAAATTGTATCAGAGTAAATAGGTATAGATTCAAGTCCATGATGCAGATAGTAGGGCTTATCAAAATGTTTCTCTCTACTTTTCTTGGAAAATTCTATTTTTTCCTTTAAAAACATGAAAATTCCTGACTGAAAAAAAAGAAAACAAAATATTTATTTCAAGTTGTTCTGATGTGGTTTACAATGTCTCAGGTTATCTAATCAAACCAAAAGGTTTCGTCTTGGGATGATTTGATGTTAAAAAGTGTAGTTTTAAATTTTATAATTGTATTTTAAACTGTAGTTTACTGAGACATGGCTGTAATTTTCCCATCATTAGAAGCACAAATAATTCAAACCTTGCTGTCCTCAAGGGGTCAGCCCTCGCTGTCCGTACTGTAGCATGGTTTACTTCAGGGACTTGTCACTGTACAAAATGGGAGCTGTTTTTGGAAAGCAGTTCAGAGGAAGAGAAAATGGAGGTGTGTGGATCCTAAAATACAGTTCTTATGAAGTGTTATGAGAGCTTACAATGATGAGACTGAATGTTGAACTTAACAGAAATGAAGCATTTGCTTATAGGACTGCTGAGACGTTTTCCTTCAGTTGAACGACATATGTTCATATTTCCCTGCAAAACGCTTCAGCCTTTTGCTAAACTAGTTTTTTTTTTTTCTCTTTGCTTTCACATTTGTGGTCTTTTTCTCCCAAAAAGAAATCAAAATTATATGTGGAAATAGGACATTACTATTGGCAAATAATAAATTTTGAGAACCCTCCTTCCCACACATGCATTCATTTTTGAGGCAAAAAAATAAAATATTTTACTCTATTCTTTCCATCATCCTAAAGCACAGTTTTGCAGCTGTATTCAGGCATAAGGATGTGCAAATATAAACAGCCCTACTTGGCTGATTTACTCAAAGAGGTTCCAAACATTAAAGATAAGCCATTACATTTTACTCTCTGTTATAAAACACTAACAACCATTTCTCAGCACAATAAAAAGAGAGATGGGCAAATGTGTTTTGTATTTAACTTTTAAGGTTTCCAGCTTGTTCTGGAAAGGAAATACTCGAATAATAAGCTGTTGTCTGCTCTCAGCTCTTCCCAACCCTACCTCCATGCTCTTGCTAAGAAAGAAGTGAGGGGAAAAAAGAAAGCTCTCTTTCTGGGTAGCTGGAAGATGCAAAGGCTCCATAGTGAGACAAGAGAATAGCAATCCTCCATACTATCTTCTCTGTGTGAGAAGAACAAAGACTGCTTTCCTGGCCCTTTGCCTTGTCTCCCCCTCTTCTCCCTTGGTGGTGGAAATCATCCAGCTCTCATGTCCCAGCAGTCCCTGGCAGTGGGGAGGAACGGCTCTGACTCCTCTCTGTGTTAAGTCCCTCATGAATTGGTCTCAGATTTGATAGGGATTCTCTGTTTCTCAGAAAAAAATGCAGGGTATTGGAGCTAGTTTGCAAATGTGCTGGCTTAGAGAGTTTAAAATTACTTTTAACCTTTCTCAGAAGTCCCAAAGAAGAAAGGAAGGCAACCTTTTATAAAATGATACAACTTTTAACAGCTCCTTCGATGAGTCCTCATATCAGAAGAGATTTAAAGTAAAGAAGAAAGAGACTCCTGATGGGATAAACTTTTTCTTATGTTTTTGCATTACAGGCCAGGCTTTGCTTTTTAACAATGAAAAAGAAGATGGAGCAGGTATTGACTTCGCAATGATGCAGATTAGGTTTGTGTACTCATGCAGACATAAATGAGAATTCAAAGCCAGACACCAGACACCATCGCACAGAGGGAAGAAATGGAAAATTAAACCTCTCATTATTGCATTGGAAATTATAGGATTATATCTATCACCCATTGCATATGACAAATGTAACCAGCTTTGCTGAGTGGATTTGCAAGACTCCTTGGAAACTAGAAATTTAGAAATATTAGTTAAAGAAAGAAATAGAAATTGCAAGTTGATTTTATCTCTGTGATATAAATATAACTTATAGCTTTCTTAAAAGGAGAACTGTCTCTTCAGCCTCATCTGCTTTTTAAGTTAGACTTCATTGTTAAAGAAGCAGCTTAATGAAGACCATATCCTTAAACATCTGCATCTATTCGATCAGTAGATCAAATAATTGATTCCCCTAGGTGTATTTGACCTGACCCTATTCTTACTGGCTTCACTTGCAGCGAGGATTTAATTCATAGTCTTTAATTTTCAATCCTTAATACTCATCAATGTTGTCCAATTATTTAATAAATATTTAATATTAAACTAATTCAACAGGGTGATGTTTAAAACTGGGAAAATTCTGCTCTTTTTTTTTTCTACAACTATTGTAAGTTGTTGTGAAAAAAACAGAAGATGTTATAGGAAAGAAATAAACCCAACAGCGGCATTTAGAGTTTAGCAGTGAGCAGCACACGAGCTGTCAAGTATCTCTCTTTGACTTCTTGACACAATAAAAAAATCCTTAAAGATTTTTTTTTTCTGCTGGCACTCACAAATATCCTGGAGTTAATGTGTGTATCTGAGGAAGAGAAGAGCTTGACCTAAGTGGTTACTTTTACCAGTTTGGATTCTTATCCATTACAAACATGAGTGCTTCCAAACGTGATGGGCCATGGAATATAGCCACGTCCAGGCGGGGCGGGTGCGTTCAGGTTTCTCAGGCATCTGTGATCAGTGAATGGAAGGAATTGTTAAACCGTGCTATATAAGAACAAAAGCCCCAGTGAAGTATTCCCTTACTTAGAAGCAGCTTTCTGTTTCAATCTCCTTATTCAATTACATCACAGGATAATATGCAGGAGACATTGAGCCAGAATCACTTTAATCAAATAAAGAAACTGAAAAGGACTTCTACCCTCGGTATTATTTTATTGAGACTAATATTGTTATTGTCTACAGTGTCCATATAAAAGAATCTGGATTGATTTAATCATTTCAGGCAAGGTTACAGAGAGTATCCTCAGTACGTGTCCATCAGCATATCTTTATGGGGACCAGTGCCTTCATCCTGATTTACATCAGCCCAGGGTTTACCCGGTAACTTCAGACCTCTGGGTGAGTGTCTGGATGAACCCTGGCCGATTCACTATTCAGTAACCATGAAAGGGAGCACCACTATTTGAAAAAGACGTGGCGCAGACTCTTTCCCATGTGAGAATTGGCAGCTTTGTACCAGGTGAGAGGTGGCAAGAGACTCTGTCATTGCCCTTACCCTCCGCGGTGCTGCTGGTGCCTCTGCTGCCAGCACAGGACTGGACCTGTTCCTGTGCTCAGGGAACAGGGAGGGCTGCCAAGAGCTGATAACTGCCAAGGGCAAGTGATTACTAGGAATGCAATGAGGTAAGGAAAAGCTTCTTGGTTTTCCCCCTCCTCTACTACACCCATATGTGGTCAACCACGACGAACTGGACTGAGTACAATGTTTGAATCAAGCCAGATGCAATAACCCTTAAATCTGCCTGTGACAAGGTGAGAGGGGACGTGGTTGCTCCGGTTTGGCAGTGCCAGCTTGAGGGTTCCATGAAAAGTGCTGCATTTTTTAAAAAACATGAATGGACTGATTTAAGTCATGGTTGTAATTAGGCCTTTGGTGACCCTAACTAGGGGTCTGTCAGTTTAATGCAGAATGGCGTTTGAGAACATGTGGATAGGGTCTGAATGCCAAAACGCAGGGGTTTGATTGGTGCAGTTGTGTTAACGAGCTGTGTGAGGGGATTTTCATCCACGACAGGTCCTCTCAGTAAGCCATGGGCTCAGTAACAAAGATAAGGAAGGTGGCACGAATGGGGATATCTCACTCTTACTGCTCGGTCTTCTGTTGTTCGAAAGATTTCTGTTGCCCCACCCAGAGAGAAAAGCTAGCACACACTTATTAAGCCACTGTGACTTATCAACAGCAGCAGTGAGATTGAATCTGAACATTATCTGGCCAGAACTTCATCAGAAGAGGTGGCCAAGGGCCTCCACGTGCCAATTGCCTGTCAAGTGTCTGGCTGATGGTTGTAAATGGCATATACATCCTCTGAAATACACATCAGTCCTGGAACAATTTGCAAAGGGGAACAGGTCACGAATGACTTAACTATCACTAATAGCATTCTGTAATTATTACCTTGTTAGGCTGTGCTCCTTTAAAGCCACCCCCTGGGAGAAGCAACTAAGTCAAGGGCACATCTCCCTTGCAGATCTCTCTGTGGGATTACCCTTGTGTTTAGCCTTGCTGTTGAAATAATCAATTACGTTCATCTTCTAATTAATGAACTAGTATCCGTTTCATAGAACATGCTCATGCCGTAATTACCGCAATTGTGTTACCAGTGGAGCACTTGGGGAATGAACGTGTGTGGAGTGCTGTTGAGCTTGAATTGTGGGGAGGCAAAGGTAATGCTTTATCTGCTATGGAGTGGACTTTTTTTTGATCAGAAAATACAGAAAAATCTGATCAAAATGCCAATAATGAGACAGCATCTTTTTTCTCTGCTTTACTGTGCATTAACCATACCTTTCTCTTTTGTGATCAGAATTTATTCAGGTTTTAGTTTAAACATTTGTCTTATCTCAACTGCAGCAGAAAGTCTGTTCTGTACAGTGGGAAAAGTCTCCAATGTACTGTACGTGAGGAAAGAAAAAACCCTTCATTTTGTTTCCATCTTTTCTTTATAATATGCTATCAAACATTTCTGTGTATACGGTTTCAAAATTCCATGGTATCTTGAAAATCTTTAATAAAAAGTATAATATCAATATTAAACATGTCAGAATAGAGGCTTTACGAATAGTGAACTAGATGGACAGTTTGATCACTTGGAAAGTGATACTTCCAGTTGAAATGAGTTTACCTGATAATATTTCAGACCTTATATCAATTAAATTCTATATTGAGAATCAGAGGAAAAAAATATGTACATAAAACTTTATTAAAGCCAAGTAGCAGTGTCACAGTGAGTTATTTGGGCAGTTCTTTAACTGGTGTAAATTGGCCTGGCTCCACTGAATTATGAAAGGATCAAGTGCTTTATGTTCAACCTTCCAGTGAATCTAAACATGACTCATACATACACACATGTACATATGCAATTTCTTGTACGTGTTTCTAGGGCTAGTTATGAAAATGGCTTTTTTACATTTCTCCCAGAATCTCAGAATAACATGCAGATTTATTTCAGTGAATAAGGAAATACAGCAATGAAAGGTAGTTGGGAGGATCTTGCAAGGGGCTCTTTGTACATAAAAAGAAATGATTAGACTTACTACACTGTTGTCAAACTGTGTGAAATTAAAAAAAAAAAAAGGAAGGATTTGTTATATGGGGTTTTTTGTTTTGCTTTGTCACTCTCCCCCCATTCATTTCCTTGTTATCTTTTTGAACACCTTAGATCTAGTTGAAAACTTGCATTTTAGTTGGTTATACAACTGGTATTTATTTTTGTAACACCTCTTTTCTACTAATGATCTGACGGAGGAGTGTGGCTGTATGCTTAAGAAATTAATGCTGTTATGTATATGATGACAGAAAATGTCTGCTTTATATAATTACAGTTTTAGACCAAACAGGAATAAAATTCCATGGATAATTTATGCATGTGAAAATCAAAGCAAGTTATCATATTCCATACTCTAGTATGTAATAATTGTCTAGAAATTAAAGTAACTATTTCTTGCTTTGGCTTCCTCATGCATTTGTGTGCCAAGTTTCAGCCTGAAGCAGATTTTAATTGTTGCATTATGAAACTCTCATAGTGGCTGTGTGGAAGACCCTGACAAACTGAGGAATACTGGTGTTGCCCAGTTACACCGCAAAACCTGCCCACAAGAAGTTATATAAATCCTTAGGCAGTGGATGTATGTCAGCTGCCAAATTCTGTATCTGTAGCTTATTCCGGAATTTTCTTCTCCAATGTTTCCTTTATCTGTCAATAAAATCTCTCACTTGTCTTGTTGTGAGAGTATGAATATTGAATTAATGGATGAAAATTTCTATGCTTTGGTGCAGCCGGCTGTAGCAGTGCTTTGAACTAGTGTGTGTAGGTGTGGATGTGTTTTTGCTTCAGCAGCAGCTCACACTGTGATGGTGCTTTAGAAACCTGTGCTGTCTTGTGCTCTCCCTCTCCACTGTGGATCTATCAGGAAAAAAACTTCCTTATGAAGAGGCACGTGAAAACTCTGTGATGAATTACAGATGCATGGTAAATTAAATTTATGATAGGTACCTTTGACCCCCTCCGAGATGCTTTACTTATTAATCACATCTCTTCTGGGATCATTTCTGCTGAACAGCTTCCAAGATTTCCACGCTTTTAAAGTAGGCTGCTAGAGGTGTGCATGAATATATGATGCTACTGAAAGAGGGAGGAGATGTGAGTCAGAGACCTCATCAAGGAGAAATGTTTCACCAGCTTGGAAAACTGAATGAGAATGGAGGAAGAGTAGGAAAGTTACAGCTCTGAGCAGCACATTTCATTGGTGCTTCCTCATATTGACTATATTATGGTGGTGGTGTGCTCACACTCAAACAAGTATCTAATCAGGATTAGGATACAATGACCAAATCTCTTTTCCTTTTTGGTCTAATTCTGGATTCAGATCTTGGATGATAACTCAGTGAAGTCAACTTCTGTGCTACCCTGTCCCATGTCCCCATACTGACACTTTCACCCTCAACACAGCAGTTGTGAAAAGGGGTCATCCATACAGAATCACTCAAGTGTCAGCTCTGTGAAATTGTGCTCCTTCCTTTCATGAGCTAGTGAAGATAAAAATATTATCCCACCACCATCCATTAAATGCATTCTCTATATATAGAGAATATATTAGAATGATACTACGGATATTGAATTTATCTTCATGAGATGGGGATGGTCTCATCAGTCATGAGTGTCACAACTAAGCAAAGACACAAGTGAATAATGAAGCCACCCTTATCAAGTACAGATGAATTCAATTTCCTCTGTGCTATAATGTCATATTTGATTCAGTGAACTAGAACATCTACTTTTTATTTTTTAAGTTGCCCATGGGTTCTATCTTTTTCTCATTCTCCCTCTCTAAAGCTGTTTTTGTGATGCATCTTTCTGCTTTTATGCATCTTGCATGTCTTTTTCCTCTGTTTGACATAACAACTAACTTGAATCATAAATGGCATACACAAAATGAGAACACTTACCATGCCAGGTGCCTAAATTCCCCGCCCGTAGTGGTTTTTCTGGAGGACCTAATCTAGGAAGTTATGCTGACAACACTTCATGCACAGAAGTGCAGACCATAGATAAATGGGCTTGTTCTGGGATACCAGTAAGGCTATTTCTCTTAGAATCATAGAATTTTCTAGGTTGGAAGGGACTTTTAAGATCACCTAGTTCAACCATCAACTTAACTCAAATAAAAAACCATCACTAAACCATGTCACTCGTGTGAGTTTTGAAAAAGTGTGTAGCAGTAGCATGAAGGATCTAAGAGGCTTCGGTGTTAAGCAAACGTAACAGGTTGGAGATAATAAAACAAATATGCACAGCACTATGTCGCAGTAGAGTGCACGTAAAAACAAAGCAGGAGCAAAAACTGGCTTTCCTCATCTTATCAGGACGCTTTTCAGCACAGGTAGAGCTAATCAGAAAGTGTGCCAGGAATCTCTATGCCAGGCACCCACTGTAATTTTCCCTAGAAAATAAGTTTACCTGCCCAGTCAGCTGCTGTTTGAGGATGCTTTGGGTGCAAATGGGAACAAATGCCACCCGCACGGGCATCGGGGGCTGCAAGAAGCTCACAGAGACGAGGCGTATTCATACCCCCTCCCACCCCCGCTGTTGAAGTCGTGCCGAGATGCTGGCTGTGGACAGTTTCCCAGTTGTTTTCAGCCAATTTAACCATTCACATAATCCTACAAAATTAAGGTCTGCCCGCTTAGACAGAAGAATGTGCCCCTTAAACTACCAAGAGCAGGGCGTAGGGCCGTCCCTCGGAAGGGCTCCTCTTTGCTGGCACAGCGCTCGGCATGGTGGAGGCACAACCTTGAGATGAAACCTGTAGTTTTTCCTCCTTTCAATGCAAAGAATAAACACGAATGCATTGCACAAGCAACACTGCTGCCACGTTGACTCTGAGTATGGTGCTGTTTTGTACCTAGACTGCATATTCTGTATTGCTTAATACAGAAAAGGGCACATTAGCTCAATTTCAAGCTAATTATAGCAGTAGAAGATTCTGTGGGAATGCCTCTCCAGGTTTTACCAATAAACTCCTTAGAGAAACAAGGAAACGTATTCACATTATATTTACCTAATAGATGAGATTCAGTCTATTAGATGAGATATGAAGTAAATTAAATTCCATGGCAGGTGAACACCCTGAGGGTACTGTAGTTTATAACACTGTATTAATATTCTGTAAGACCACTGCATGAGCTTAGTACAGCTAACTTCAAAATTAGCTTTACAGGCCACCTGCAGAATTTTTTCTGGTTGCTTTCATAGTCAGTGCTGCAATCATAGATAATTTAACATAAATATTAAGTAAATAATTGGTTCAGAATATTTCAAGGTTAGGGACATAAATCTCACTCCCATTGCTTGAATGCAAACCATAAAAATAGAAGGTGGTACTTAACCTGGCAATTTTAGTTTCCAATGAACCATATTCCCTTCCACATTTTGAAAAATAGAAAAGACCTAAACAAATTCTACAGAATACTGTGACACAAGGTACAGAAGAATTATTGTGGAAAGAAGATGTTAATTCAGAGCTCTATGTGAAAAACGCTTAGGCTTATAAAATGATTGTAATGAGCACTAGAGTGCATTTGTAGAGATTTAGAGATATGAATATAGACTGAGTGGTTTTTGTTATGCTTTTCTGAAAGGATGGTTTCTGAAGCTGAGCACTAGCTGAGGTAATAAGAAAGAGGTGGAGGGTGTGACTCATTATGACATTTGTGGTAACGAGTTACTTTCTAATTAGCCTCCAGAAGCTTACAACTTGCAGGTTAGCCAGAAGTAATCATCACAATAACTAGGTGGTCTCTTAGGTAAAAAAGAACATTTACATTTTGCTCTTTTTATAATGCAGCTCTCTAGGGTCAGAGCTTGGGAAGGAGATGAAGTGGAGATGTTCTTGGATGTTGGACTTCTGGCTGTTTCCAAAAAAATTCTTAGCAGTTCATAACAGTGATACCTGGGTAAAGGTCAGTAAGGTACTATCTCTTTTGTGTGCATTATCCTGACATCAGCAGACCTTTCATTTAATATATATATGTATTTTAATGTTCTGCTTGTATTTTTTTTCTGACTGTAGCATATTCTATGTTCTTGTTTGATGCCCTTGTTCCAAATTTGTCCGTAACGGTATGAGGAAGCTTGTATTTTAATCATAGCTTCGGAGCGTAAGTTGGTTTAATTACCCTTCCATTGCTTTCCAAATCCTCCTCAAAATATTTTCTCTCTGATATTGCTGTCAAATTGCAAGAGGTGGCTGAGAAAGGAGAGCTGCAGCTGTTCCTCACAGACCAGATGATGCCCTGTTAATGCAAAATTGATCTGAAGAAGTAATTTTATCAGCACTTGTCAGAGAATAATTGTAATCAGAGAATCTGTGTTCAGAGTTTGGCTCTGTCAGCTTTTACCTGTTGCTTTGTTACTGCTTTAGCAATTCCTTTTAGGTTTAGTAAGATTTTTGTGTGCTCTTTTTATTTCAGACCATTAAATATTGAGTCTCAACAAGCTAAGTTTCCTTTAAGTGATTCCATTAGAAGATATCTGTAGAGGATCCCTGCTGGCTGTTCCCTTACTGCAGCAGGGAAATCTGCAGATATAAAACTGGGCTAGTAGGATCTTCCCCATGGCTTTCTTTTCAAGAGCAGGTATTTAGAGGCATTGGCTTTGGTGGGAAAGTTCATGCTTTGAATCTTCTAGTCATGGTAGTTAAATCCACCAGAGATGGCTGTTTAGATGGCACCTGAATATGTAGTAGCATCCACATCTGTAGGGAATGTTGCTTAAGAATAGTTGAAATGGATAAAACAGGGGTCAAAATCCACTGAGACCCTGACAAGGAATATGAAACTTTTTAGGTAGAAGAGTTTTGACTGTCTTTTTTCAGTCACACGTGTAATGGATGTTTTTCCTGCATGACCAGAAGTGAGGAAACGTTAGTCTGAACTTCTAATGATTGAGTGATGTATTCATTTGGACGTAATTTCTCTCTCAAAATTGAAGTATACTTGTGTGAGGATTGTGCTAAAAAAAACTCCCATGTATGAGAGTGTGAACAAAAATCAAGCTCGGAGCAGGAAGGTAGAGGACAGAATATGAAGGTAGAGAAGCATATAAAAACAAGACGGGGATTATCTTGCTTATTCTGATCATTTTCCTTTCAGATTTATTGAGGTAGTAAGGCGTGTCTTGATTACATTTTCCTGTGTCTGCTAACATTCCTGATTTTGCACTTTGATACTATGTGGGCTCACACCTACTATTAAACTTTCATGATTGAATAATTTCAGTAGGGAAAAGTCTGCTCTATTAAAGTGTGTAGAAGTTCAATAGCTAAAGTCTAAGGCAGACATATGAGGTAATATATAGTGTAACTTTTTATATTCTCAATTCTTCTTACTGCACCCTAGAGATATTGGGAGACGGTGGAGACAATGTGTAATGAATGACAGAAAATGTGTGTGAAAGCATTGTATGGTGAATAAATTAAAGCCTTTAGTCATAAGACCAATAATGGGAGAAGAGAGAAATTAAGAAGTATAAGCAAGGGAGACAAAATATCTAGCAGAACAAATGGATATAATAATTTTCAAACACGTCAGCTTGAATCAACGAAGGTAAACAATTGGAGTCTCAGTGCATGCCTGGACTAGGCAAGCTTTGCCACTGAGCACTGTAAAATGGAACAGAGTCATAAACTGTTGGAGAACAGAACAGGAGTATGTGTCTGACCATTTATAATCTTTTAATCAAACACGGAGCCCATAGCTGGAGTCTGGTAGCTTTGGAGACTACTTTGTCTGCGTATTCATAGACCATTCATAACGCAGTGAGCCATAAAATGCTCTCTTGCTTTCTTGCTTCAGCAGTTTCAACACCTTCCTCTGGGACAAATTTCTCTAATAACAAGAGGTAATTCAATTTTGCTCTTGTTCAGTCCTAAGCAAACAGATCTGGCTGTTGTGATTTACCAGATTTGTGGAGGTGGTGCAGGGAAGACAGTATAACAGTTGGAAGCTGCCGGCTACCCTGTCAGAGTGTAAAGTGACTGTTGTATGGATGCCATGGATTTTGATGGCTTAAAAGCCTGAAGGTATTGCTGTGCTTCGTGGCATGGTGGGATCTGGTGCCTGTTCCACCGCACCTGCTGTAGGCAAGCCTGGGACGTGGGAAGCCCTGGCTCTTGCTGTGGGAGATGGAGGCAGTGGCTGCCCATGGGGTTGGATGGTATGGATATTTGTGGTGGTGGCAGCAGGAAGGTGGTTTTGACACTGGTGGAGGTGGTGCAATGTAGAGATGGTGGCACTCTTCTGCTGTGTGTGGTGGGGAGGAAGCAAGGAAAGGACTCTATAGGGTACCTTCCTCTCCCTACCCCCCTCCCCATCCCAGTGCTTATGAGCTTGCCTCTCTTAGAATCATACAATTGTCTAGGTTGGAAGGGACCTTAAAGATCATCTAGTCCAACCATCAACCTAATCCTGACAAAAATCCCTAAACCATATTTCTAAGGACTATGTCAACCCGTCTTTTGAGCACCTCCAGGGATGGTGCCTCAACCACTTCCCTGGGCAGCCCATTCCAATGCCCGATAACCCTCTCCATGAAGAAATGTTTCCTAATATCCAATCTAAACCTCCTTCTTCATTCCAGCACTTCATTTCTACCACAGACATAAGGCACTGGCCAGTATTAGTGCAGTTCAGGGGAAAATTTCGCTCTTTGAGTATTCACATGCTCTTTGAGCTTTGATTTTCTACACCCCTTTACATTTACAAGTTGGGAAGTTAATTTAATTTGTCAAACTGTTGGGTTTGTGAAGGAAACTTGAAATGTTTTCCTTATTCATTTCTTTAAGATCTTTTATTATAACTGTTTCAGAGAGAAAGGATACTTGTCTGTTTTCTCTAATAATGACCACTTACTGGCTTGTATATAGGTTGCTGCAGAGAGTACACATGGTTATAGCAGGGCTATGAAAATTGATTTAGAAATGGAATAAGCTTTTATTTATTTAAGAAACAAGAAAAACATCAAATAGACAGTTTCTCTTTGCAAAGTTTCTTGGGCCTTCCTCTGAAGCATCTAGCCCTTTTAGAAAGAGGATACAAATCAAGACCACTGGTGAGATTTCTCTTGTCAAGTCTCTTTTTTCTGTAGCTGTTTTTCTCTCTAATCTACTACTTTGAGGCTCATCTGCAGGCCACGTGGTACCAGAGCTCAGGTCCTACCTTGTACTGACTAGAGGTTTCCCTTCACGTGAGGGTTTGATGAAAAGTGTCCTTACTGCTCCTGAGGATTTCCTGGTTGAAGACAATCTGAATGCTTCTCTGTTTTCACCATTTTAGTTTTTAAATTTTTTTTTATTCCATAACAGCTGCGTTCACATAGTGTTTTCCTATATTTTCCTTTTTTCTGCTCTAGATGGCAATGTAACACTTTTTCATCCACTGGGAGCCTCATGTTTCTGTAAAATTTGTATAACCTTAGTAAGATAGCAATACATTTATCTTATTATGTGTGTACAGTACTAGCTGTAATGGCTCCCCTGCCACTCAGCCGTGACTCCCACCCCATCGCATGTATCCACCCTCCTTTCTTGTCTTCCTTCTGTCCTCATCTCACAGTTCCATCTCCTGTTATTGCCACTCTTATCCCACCAGCTTAATTTTTTTTGCATGCGTCAGATTAGAATAACTCTGCATTAGAAAACCTTGACTTATGTTTTCTTCACCCCTTTTGTGACACAAACCCAAGTCTTGGTTTTCACACTCTTATGTTTCCACCTCTTACTTCATGCCCAAATTACTGATTTCATACCCATCCCCTCCCTGTGGTTTGGATTTTGGTTGAGGTTTTTTGTGTGTTTGCTTGTGTGGGGTTCTTTCTTTTTTCTTTTCTTTTTTCTTTTTTTTTTTTTTTTTTTTCCTGGAACAAGAAGTCAATTTCTATGCAAAGCTCAGTCATGGTGCACTAATAATGAAAAATCCTGAGTAGACTCTTATTTTGCCTGTGAAGTAAAATGTGCTATACTGTGCTATATGTGCTATGCTATCAGGAACAGGCTGATAGCATGTATTTTCAGTTATTTAAAGGCTGCTGCACTACATCAGACTAACATCTACCTATTATTCTAGCCTAAGAGTGGCCAATGGTGGATACTGAGGGAAAGAGAATTAGGAATGTGTTGTATAAATTCCTTTCAGGTGGCACCTGAGACTTTAAAAGTTTCTTGAGCCAAAAGTTGTTGTGCGTTAGTGCATCTAATTGTCTTTGATGGAGATTTCTTCTGTGAATTGTGGAGTTTGTTCCATAATTCAATTATGGAACATACATAAACAGACCTCAGTTTTCAGATGCTTTCAATCTGCTTATTGATAATTAAATATGGTGTCCCTAGTTTCCATGTTATAAGGCATGGTGAATAATTGTTATCCTTATTTTTGGTGGGTAATAAGGTGAGGGGAACTGTACACTGTGTAACAGAGTTGCATAATGGTGCTGTCTCTTTTGGTCACTTTTCCTTACCTATTAGTCCCCAGTTGTCTATTTGCTTTTTTTTTTAAGCTGAGTGTGAAGATGATGTTCTTGGGGATAAGTGCGAGATCTCTTTGTAAGGGGTAATAGGTATTTTGGAATGCATTGTTGTGTCTACATTGCATGGTTATTTGCCTCTCCCATTCTTTGCTTTGTATTTATTGGCAGTAGATTTCATTTGGTGTGTTATTACCTGTTCACTTAGAAACACGATATCTCCTGCAGCTCTTCACAGTCAGCTTGCAAGTGAAGTGAGTAATTTTGAATAATCAGAAGACTTAGCTACCTCAATCATGAGGAGCGTAAGCTTCAGCACAGAAGAGCATCACCGGTAATCTTCATGAAATGTGAAAAATGACCATTTATTCTTACTGTTAATTTTATATCCCTTAACTAGTAATTAATCCTTTATGTCCTTGAGAGGACCTTCCTTTATATCCCAGGAGAACTTAGTTTGTGAGTCACACGTGGTGAACTTTTTAAGGCAGGGAGTTATGATCTGAATTAGACTTTTCCATATGCTTTTTAAGTCTTTCAGAGAACTCCAATGCATTGCCAGGGCATGACTTCCATAGAAATCACGCTGACTATCCAATTAAATTTGTCAATGTATCACCTGAGTTGACTACTATAATTTCAATCAATTACTGATCAAAAGTTTGTCACAAGTGCAAGAACTATATCCTCTCAGTTTTTTCACTCATGACAAATTTTGGATCCAGAAAATGGCTAAGACAAGGGAAGAAGAAATGAAGAGTTACAAAATTACCGCTTGAAATGGTACAAAATTACTGCTCGAAAAATGTGTAAGTGGAAAGTGGCTTCAATGAGAACCACCACAAAAATAGCAGCATCCACTTAGGAAGAGAAGGAAGTAGAAGAGAAAGAAAACAGATTTTTATTCTTTTTGAGAGGTAAACGTTTTTTACTGCAAAATAGCATCAAAGAAGTCCGGTATCTTTTTGTGATAATCCATATGGATAAGAGAGATGCAAGAAATACCTCTCTTCTTTAGATAAATATGGTCATCACAAAAAGTCAGAAGGGAGACAGTGAAATCTGTTGTTAACCAAATCTACAGAATACCTTGTTGTTAAATAGAAATATACAGTCCTCATTGGATTTGTTTGGGGTCTTTCTGGTCAGAGTTTATTCAGGAGTTTGGTAAAGTCCTGAATTTGAAGTTGACATGAAGCTGAGAGGCAGCAGGAGTCCTCTGGAGGACAGAGTTGGAATTCAAAATTATCTCAGTGAACTGACAAAATGGTTTCTAATAAAAACCTGTAAATCAATAGGGATATTCAGTTAGGCAGTGATAATCACCTACACAAATATGGGATGGGAAGCAACTGATTAAGCAACAGTCCTTCAGGAAAGAGTCTGCGAGTATAGTGATAACAACCTGAACATAAGTCAACAATGTCTTGCTGTTACACAAGGACAAACTTCACAGTGAGAACTATAAACAAAAGGAAGTTTGCAAGTCATGTGACACAATCTTTTTGCTCTACTCCCCCTTGGAAAGGACACACTGGATGACTGCTCCAGAGTATCTCATTTCATGACAGATGTGGGATTACGAGAACATGCTTTGAAGATGTGAAAGCAAAGGAGCAAGAGAGTAATCTATTGTCTGTATCCAAGGGGTGGGCAATAGGCATGAACTGCGGAAAGAAAGGTTAGGGTTAGGTATTAGAGTTGATAACATTAAGGAGACTGAGTTGCTTGAAAAATGTGCTTTCCTTATGCTATAGAAGCTATATCATTGGAAACTTTCTTACCACGTTTGCCAAGGATGATGTAACATCTTACAGCTGAACCAGCCTTGAGGCAGGGGATGGACCAAGAACGTTTCCAGCCCTGTTCACTGTTACCTCTTGCTTTTCCTCTTTGCCCTAGCTCCTCTGTTTTCCTTGCTTACAAGCTGTCTGCCATCTGCTTCAAGGCCCTCTACTTCCTGTCCCAAGTTTATTTTTCTCAAATTTACCATGGAGAACTAACGAGGCCAATGTTAGGCTTGGTCATCCTTCACTGTGTAGTTTTCCAGTTTCCATTAGTTTATTGAACAACATTAGTCCCAGCATTGATTTCTGAGGTACCTGTGCTGGCAAATTCCTCACCTTCTGGGAATGAATCGTTTATTCCAACCTGCTGTTTCCTCTCTTCCAAACCGTTATTAATCCCTGAAAGGTCCCTTCTCTTTTATCTTGTGCCACCTTAATTGCTCTTCAGAACTGTTAATGAAGGATCTTATTTATAGCATGTGATTGGGTTTGAGTTTTTTGAGTTTTTTTTTAATGCATTCTGCATTATACCTACTGGAACACTGTTTTCTCACTGTGTCCTTTAAATATCTGTTTCATGAATTGTAAAAAAGGTGTTGATTCTGTCCCAGTATTCTACAGTTATTCATGTGCCCACCTGTTCTAGCTTCTATTATATTTTATGCTAATTAGCAGGCAAATGAATTTTCTGTGTTAATCGGCCTCATTAGTCTGTAACTCCCAGAACTGCCTCTGTAGCCCCTTACAAAGCTTGGTCTGATATTTGTCTTTTCTCACTCTGCTGGAAAGTAATAGAACTTGCAATAAGCAGAAAGGGATGTACTTTTGTTAGTTATTCTGTGATTTCACAGCTGAATTTCTTTAGAAATCTTTGTGAGTATGACCTGGCCCCGGGTGATGCACTGTTCATTTTTTTTGAGTATGCTGTAAAATTTCCATTACTATTTCACCCTCCACCTTAATGAAGTTCTCCATTAAAAAAAAAAAAGACTCATGAAGACCACTCAGGTTTCAACTTCTGCTGATACTGAGGAAAATAATTAATTTCTTGTAATGATATTACCTTTCTTGAGTGGGCCTCTCACTCTGAGCATTGTTTTGCCTTAATGTCTAGGTTTGTTTTTTTTTTAAAAAGTATATTTTATATTCTTAGTATTGCCCTTCCCTCACGATTGACCCCTGCAGCCAGCCTTCGGGGAATAATATCCAAAAATTAAAAATAAGTAGCCTAGAGAAAAGAATATGGGTGCCTTTAATAGCACCTTGGAGTAGCCATGATATTAACTACTTTCTTTTTGCTAAAAATTCAAAATCAGTTAGCATTAGTTAAGCAGAACCAGGTAGTGTACTAGCACTTCGTGAAACAGTATTTATTTGTATATTGCTGCATCGCAGCAGGGTTCTAAGTTGCTAATGGGGCTTTCAGTGGTTCTAATACTTTTACTGCTTTTAATAATTCCAACAAGAAAGTTATAGAATTGCAGTCCTTCCAAAAATAGGTAATTGCCTTTAAAATAACTAAAAAGACAAAGACATATCTAAAGAAAGACAGAGTTATTACAGCAGGTTCAGAGGAGGACCATGAAAACGGCCAGAGGGTTGAAACCCCTTTTATTAAGAAAGTTGGGGTTGTTCAGATTGGAGAAGAGAAGGCTCTGGGGAGACCTTACTGGGGAGACTTTTCAATACTTAATGGCGATTATAAGAAAGACAGAGATATTTTTTTAAACTTTTTTTGTTCTCCCAAGGACCTATGGTGATAGGACAAGGGTTTCAGTTTTAAACTGAAAGAGGAGATCTGATTATTGAAAATAAAGAATAATTTTTTTATGATGAGGTTGTTGAGACACATCCCAGAGAAGCTGTGGATGCCCCATTCCTGGAAGCATTCAAGGTCAATTTGCATGAGGCTTTGAGCAACATGATCTACTAGAAGAGGTCCTTGCCCATGGCAGGTTGGTTGGACTATGTGATCTTTAAAGGTCCCCTCTACCCTAAACTCTTCTGTGATTCTATGACTTCAGTTTGAATTCTTTTACCTGATTAACATTATTCACATACTGGTTTATATGTCCTCCTTAGTTAGGCTGATTGATGAAAAGCAGGACAAACGTTAGAGCAAATCTGTGATTTTTTTTTTTTTTTTTTTTTAATTGCTTTGCCCAGGAGAGAATGTTGTGGAGCTTCAGTGCTTTGGTGTACTAGCAGATAGAGGATGGACAATTTGTGAACAGTGACATTCCTTCAAAAAAGTGAACACTTGAATGCCTTGTGTCAAATCTCATCCTGTGCAGTTTCTCCTAAACTAGTTCTTTCCATTTTCTTTCACTTTTTTTTATCATTTTTGCATTGCTAGATGTTATACCACCCTTCAAAGTAATATTTCAGCAGATTTATGCTGATATATTATTAAAGATAAATATTTCAAATGATGCAAAGGTCCCTCAAACTCTTTTGAACTATATTTTTAATATCAAGGAAAGTTGATGTTTCAAATCATCCCTGATCTTAGGGCCCGAGGGCTTGCAAAACATCCCCAGTATTAATGAATGTAATCTGAGGAAAACATTTGTCAGAGGGAGCTGGGAATGGGACCATGAAAAACGTATTACGTAGACTGGAGCAAAATGGCTAGCCTTCTGATTATAAATCTAAAATATTAAAATAATGAATTCACAGAACCCCTATTAGACATCAAAGCTGGTGTCTTATTGGGGTATGCTTTTAATTTATATGCTCTCTTTCAGGCCAAAAGCAAACCTGATAAATTGAACAGTGAATTCCTAACCTGATTGAAAAAACCTGACTCTGGATCGTTGTTGTCAATGGAGAGGAGACTGTGCAAGCTGAACTCTGCTCAAGTAGATGCCTGTGGTATAGTTTAATGGCACATTTTCAAACCTTACAACTTTTAAATGCAGAGCTAAACTTTAAAGCAGCAACTTAGTAGCCCTTATGCTCTTTCCTCTTTTATCTTATTTCAATTTTCTTTGTTTCAAAAGTCTGCAGCAAGGGCAGCTTTAGGAAGGCAGAATTTAAGTGCTTTCAGTTGGCAAGAGCAGACAGTGTTAAAGCTAATAAACTTGGTGTCTTTTTCCCCTCCTTTTTCCACAGGAGTGAGGAATGCACTGAAATTAATATGCAGGCAGCTCATAGTCTATATAGTAGCCCCAACGAAGTCTCAGTTTAGGAATGTTTAAGTATGCTTCATTACATAACCTTCCCTTTTCAAAAAGGGAAAATCTTGTTATATTCCACATAGAAACATGTTATGATTCCAGAAGTGACAGATAAATGAAGTGGATGAAGCATGTGAAATATCAGCAGTGAGCACATCAGATGAGAGAAGGTGTGTGATTATGGTGTTAATGTGAGATTTGGGAGACCTGCTTTCAATGCCTTCCTTCACCTCAGGCTGCCTCTCTGACCTGTAGCAAATTTGTCTCTCAGGCTTAAATGTCTTTAGGCATATAACTGCCTCTATTTAAGCAAACTCATTGCTGATGAAATGAATGGTAAGTTATTGACCAGTGCATTTGGTTCCTTAGGATTCCACTTTTCCTCTGCAAAATTTGGGGTGATGTTGCTCCATTAACTTAGAGTTGTGCTGGGAGCATAAACAGCTCACTAAGCTCTCAGGATGCTGATTGTCCATCCGTAGGAAGTGTCAGAACATCTTGTATGATTATGCCCCTGTATGAATTCCTGTTGAGTTCCCTTTTGATGTTGTATTTGGTAATGATCAACCCATCTCAAAAAGCCTATAGCAAACCCAAAGAAGGGCAATGGAAATAATCAAAGGTGTGTAAAGTTCCTGCACGTGGAGAGGTGGAACAGACAAATGTTCTTCACGCTGAATGAGAGGTGATGGAATGTGGAT
Source organism: Scolopax mira (assembly GCA_004320125.1). Classification (NCBI taxonomy): domain Eukaryota; kingdom Metazoa; phylum Chordata; class Aves; order Charadriiformes; family Scolopacidae; genus Scolopax; species Scolopax mira. The sequence continues at coordinate 104,915 of BJBW01005745.1, forward strand.
GTGATAGCAATCAATGTAGTTCTGAACTGGAAACAAATACTGAAAAGTTTCTCACTGTGTAAGTGCTGTAGATGTATTTTTTTACCCAACATACAACTAAATTACAGGACTCTTTTCCAAGGGGACAAAAGTTTTAAAATACATAATAGAAAAAATTCTAGATGAAAAATCCATTCTGGATCATGGAACAGAAAGAAATGACCTTGAATTGAAGAATTCCTGTAGGCTCCAACTGTTTATATATTTTGGGCACATTTGGTACTGACCACATCAGATGTCATTCTAGGATAGATGGACCTTTCATCTTGCCTGACAGTAGCCATTCTTATGTTCTCCCTTTCTAAAGGGGAACAAATATAGACAAATATGTTCTTCTGTGTACATTATTTTGATTCAATGACAAATGGTAGGCGTGGCCTTTGCTGAGAAAGCTGAGGGGAAAATGTTGAAAAGATATTTTTGCATTCATGTTTTATCTTTTTTCCTGGAATGAGAGAGAAAGGATTCCCTTTGAAGAACGTGTTCTCCTTCAGTAGCTGAATGTGTCTAGGACCTTCAGAGTTTAGTATTAATGAAGGTCAAACACAGTGACAACCATCTTAGCAATGACCAGAGAATCAGCTGTGACAGCCTGCTGCCACGTGCTGTCTTTGCTCTAGATGGGGAGTAAACTACTCCTTTCACATGATGGCTTTTATCCTTCCCCTACCCTTGCCTAGTTACTTCTGGTTGATAAGAGAAAGCAGAGCCTGTTCATCTGTGGCTCTTGGTTGTGTGTAACAGCCTGAGAGATCAGCAAAGCATCCCTATCTTTCCTGCCCAAGCCAGCTGGTGTGACAGCCACAGCAGTCAAAAAGGAAGTTATCCCTTTTGGAGACACTCAGTAGCAAAGGGTCTAATCTTAAGTGTTTTGAGTGTATTGCTCCTTTGGCAAACTGTGAATGTATGGGGAAAGGTGGTTCACAGTTTTAATGTGGATCTCCCCATAGCAATGAGCAGCACCAGCTACCGGCCATCACTTGTCTCTCTCCTTACAAGAGACAAAGGTATTCTCTGATTAATGTTTGTTTTTTTTTTTCCCCAAGCAATCTTCCTTAGAGAAACCCCATTTGTAGCAAGGCATTCCTGTAGGTGAAACGAAAGACATGCATCTCTCTCTGTGAGGTTTATTAACAGTACTTACCATGTGCTAATAGGGCATACCCAGCAGCAAAACATAGCACTTTCCTCCCAGCAGGACTGGAAACCAGCTTCCAGGCTCGCCGTAGCCCCAACAGTCCTGGGAGTGAGGAACGGAGATGAGACAGTTTATTTGCAAAACAGAGAGCTGTATCTCTAGCAATGAACTGAAGAACAAACAGAAGACTTTACACAAATGTGACACTTGCTCTTTTGAAATTACAGCCATTGTATTTTTACTACAGATGAAAAACAAACAAGCTGCTCTGTCTTGTCTTTCCCAGCTTGCTTAGAGACTCAGCTCAGCTTGGCTGCATGTAGATCAATTTGTTTCAAGAGATCAGCATTTCCTTTTTAACCTTTCGAACTGTAAGTCCCCATAGGATCCTGATGCTTTCATCAATTATATATTTTCATTTTGTACTGGTAATCGATAGTACTTCAGAACACTGATGTCATACCATATCTTTGTCTTGGGCTAGTAAGTGAATAATAACTAAATAATGCATTTCAAACAAGAGAGCAAATGAATATTCTCCCTCCAGCGCACAAAGAAACATGCAAAAAGAAATCACTGAACAATAGGACATTGATTTTTTGTGGCTCCAAACTTTCCTGCTGCAGGCAGAAAAAAACAGAATAGAGTTGTAGTGCATTATCTCGCTCCAAGTTGCACTTGGGCATGAAACTTCAAAATGCCTCTCATTTTCCCAGCATTACTGCTGGATAAAGGTTTGGTGCAGACCAAGGTAATGATGAGAACTCACAGTGATAGGAATATTTGGAAAGCAAGAGAAATGCTTGAAATCCTAGCATTGTTGGCAGGGCCTTTTCAAACACTAGGAGTTCTCAACAGATAGAGCTTTCAAAAAATTGATATTTGGAAAACAAGGCTACATCTGTACTAGCAGACCCCCAGAGGGTTGGGGAATAGCCTCAGACTCTGGTTTGTGATCGTATGTGCTGCTGCATGGTTATCACAGGTTTTGTCAGAATTTTGGCCGGCGCTAAGTAGCGCTCTCCCAGGCAGTGCCAGGGCATTCGTAGATTGGGAGTTAACGCTCTCAGCAAACAGCTCGAACATGAAATCCCTATTTTGGGTATGAGAACTTGGCTGTGAGGATCAGAACTACACTGTGCTGCCTGGCCTCCGGGCCAAAGAGCAATCTATCTCTCATTTCATTTGCTAATGTAGACACAGTCAACGGGCATTAGCTGTATTTGATAATCTTGCTACCAGCAGCAGAAAGAGCATCCCATGGCTCAAGTGTTGTGCTGGGACTGGAGAGATCCAGCTCCTAGACATCGCACAGATTTTCAGTGTAACTTGAAGCTACTTAGTCCCTCGCTGCTTCTTGTTTCACTTTTTAAAAGGGGGATAACAGAACTTTTCTCCTTCAAGTACTGTGACGATGGCATGTGGAAAGACATGATGGATTATAACCTATTTAAGAGCAAACGCCTCTTACTAGAAGTGTCTAGAAAACTGGGGAGTTCATCTGACTGTGAAAAGTTTCCAGATCTCTCTCCCCTTCACTGTTTATTTCTCCAAATCAAACTGTTTAGCTCAAGCCCGGAGGCCTCTGGAGGCCTTGGAATCTGCTGGGTTATTTTTGTCTCCTGTGAATTCAGCCCACCAGCGTACCAGAAAGGCTTGAACCCCTGTTTATGGTTTGTCAAAATACGTTTTGAGCCTGAAATTTTTAGAAGACGACAGGCATATGGTATTTTCCCAGTAAAGTTTGTGTCACTGGAAAATCTGGGACCAGCTGTCAGTGACTAGGAGATACAGTGCTGCACCATAATAATAATAATAATATTAACAGCAACAAAAGAGAATAGTGAAAAACTTTTAGTTAACTATGCACAAAAGGAGGTAGTTGTGTTTTCCACCATCATTCAGGACACTACTTAAAATTATCCTTAATGTTAAGCACACTTAAGCACCTCTCCCAAATAAAAACTGCTATAACTGATTTTTGTTACGGTAGTGCATGGTGTTATGTCCAGAAGGAGATCCAAAACGAAGCAAATATTCACTGGGACAAGCTTCTCTCCCTAAACTGATATTCTCCTGGTGGTAGCATTCCTGAAGTTTCCCTTCCCTCAAATCTAATGTATGGGTTTAATGTGCCCTGTGGTCCTTTGCAATGCCCTGACATGTTCCTGATGCCAGCCAAATTGTGGAATGAGCAAAGAACTTGCACTTGGGATATGCTCTCATATATAATGTATATCCAAGACTCTTTGGCTTGATTCCTTGTCCTAGAAGAAGAGGTCTTCATGTATTCTTACTTTACCTGGATATGCTTTGTCTGCAGACTTTGTAGCGTTTCGTTATTCTTTTACATTTCACATTATGTTTTATGTTTCACTAACTGACCTAACTCAGAAAATACAAATGAAGAAATTTATATCTGTCTCAAGATATATTAAAAGTGAATGGTTCGATTGATTCACTTTCTAACCTAAAAAAAAAAATCTATTTTTTTTTAATCCAGAAGGTAAAAGATAATTTTAACAACTAGTCAATAACAAATGAATGAAACCCTAGGAATGAAGAATGCTTTCTCTGATTACATGTGCTAAAAACCTCTAAGATCTAGACAAATCCTCCTTCTTTTTTTTATGCTCAATAAAATACTTAGAACACAGAGTAGCATGTTCAATTTGGCTAGAAATCCTTTCTTTTCTAGCTTCTTGAACAGATCTCTGGGCTCTGTCAGTGTAAAGGATGTAATTCTGTAACAAGTCTTTCTCAAGATTGCCCTTTAGCTTAAGATAGTCCCCAGCTGCCAGTGGGCTTTCTGCCCCAAAAGATTTATTTGTTCCTCCTGTCAACTTAGACCTGCATGCTAGTGCAGGTAGGAACTGAATTTTTCAGGCTTTCCAGACAAACTTTCCGCCTAAAACCCATTAAGATTTCTGTGCAGATGGGGGTAGAGAGAGGACCTATTTAAGTGGATATGCTTCTTTTAATGTTGACTACAATACAATCAGATTTTTCCATTGATCTTTGATCTCTGAAGTACAAAACGTTCCTGAAGCCCCGGGAATTCAACATATCTATTGAATTATCTATCTATCTATCAACAGTAGAGGCAATTTTTAGAAATATATATTTGCTTACTGTATCATTTTAATTATACTATTTGAGTATCTGACATACATCTTTGGTATTCAGAAGCTGTGAGAAAATTCTGTCTTCCCAGGTATATGCACAGTGGAAATACTTTTTTAGTCAGGAGTTAAATTTTATCCTCAACACTTCCATGCTCTCAGTTCATCCTCCTGATGTTACTGAGGGTCTTTAACTTCACTAGGAGTTTGATCAGGCCCTAAAGAAAGTTGGCATCAACTACAAAAAACAACAAAGGACCATTTCTACAGAGAAATAAAATCAAAATATCCCTTTTCAAGAATTAGAAAAGGCACTATGGAAAGAAGGTCAAGAAATCAGCTAAAATAACATAATTAAATATCTAACACTTCAAGCAATAGAAGTTTATGCAGTTTCAGATAATTTTAACTCTTATTTATATTCTGTACAACAGAATTTAGCAGAAGTGATGCACCCGTGTAATTCTAAGTGAATAGCATCTTTCTTGTCAATTACAACATAATTTTTTCCAGCAATGTAACTTTCATGAGTTACAAAGCCAGAATGAGTAGAATATTCTGAAATTTCTTCTCCCCATTTAGTTGCAAAGTTCCCAAAAGACTAACAAATAACATAATTCTTCAGACTGCTCCAGGGCTTATCTTTGCTGATCATTCACAGATGTTTGCACCTAGGGTACTCTCCAAAGTGAACCAATACTTTGTGGTTGTATATAGGTGTGGGTTTAAGCATATTTTGCCTTGTGGGCAACATGGGTAAGACTAGAAAAGCTTTAGATTTCTCCTCTCCATGTAGAATTCTAGTACCCTCCTAGAAGGTCTTTTGTGCTTAGACCTCCCTGATGTCTCTCATGACACACCTTGGCATGCGTAGCGTAGGTGTCACACTATAAAACCTCGCTTCTGGCAAACCATAATGCAACCTGCCCATCATTTCAGATATTTTGACCTGAAGAAGTAAACCCCAAAACAAAAACATACCCATGACATGTAAGCACTCTCTAGGGCTTGTGGGAGGGCTGCGAGGACACTGTGGAAAAGTACTACCTGTTAAAAATGCAAGTCAACAAGCTCCAGCAGCAGCTGGGTGTGGAAAGCATGGATGATAGCTAATAGGCTGCACTGCACCCAGGAGTCAGAGGTCTTTGCCTGGCCTGGACTTCAAGTTTTCCAGATGGTGATCAACAGGCAGAACTGACAGACTGCATGAATTTTTGTTGATTTATTTATTTATTGTAATAATAAGGCGGTTCAATTTTTGGAGCTTGCTTAAGCATATATTTCCTTCACAAATTAATAGATGGTGGGTGTAAATGATGAGTAGGAAGCAGGATTTTTTCTTCTTGATGGTTTTCAAATTATTTTTTGTGTAAACAGGACCTGATTTTTTTTAATAATATTTATGAGTGGAAAATAACAAAAAAGTCATTGTTTAAGAGGTGAAAAGGTACAATAACGAGAGCACAAACACTGTATAACATTCTAGATGTTGAAATTCAGAGGCCTGTTTGAGAACAAAGTTGTCTCCTGTTGGTGCTTGATTTATTATTTACATCCATTTGGGAAATGAGCTCTCAGGAGGTTGAAATATAATTATCCAGTTACTTGTTCTTAGTGAGGGAAAAAAGAAAAGACAAAAAATTCCCACAAGGAACAGTAAAATGTCTTACTAAACCAGATGAAAAAAATTTTCCATCTTCATTTTCAACGAACTACATTACTGAGTGATTTTATGAATGTCACTCTATTAGGGGTATATGGACTTTTTGAGGAAAAAAAAAATATAGGTAAATAGATGACTTGCTATTTCAATGTCAAATGTGTCCCTGCCTGTTGTTGGTTTTGAATGGAAGAGGATTAAATGGAGAAACAGAATATGTTCTGGGAGGAGAGCAAAAAATGGTAGAAGATTGCAATGTCTCGGCAGTAATTGCCTGAGATCAGTTATGTCAGCAGTAATGTGAAATACTTTGTATCCTGTTATTGCTTCTGTTAAGAAAAAAGATCTGTTCTTCAAAGAGGTGAGAGCACCATCTGTGGCAGTAATGTGGGAATGAAACTTGTGAGAAGACATCATGTTTCCATCTGTTTTCAAAGAGGCTCAAACAATGGCCAAATCCGACAAATAGCTTCTGCTGTGTGAATTTGTGAAGTGTGGTTTACAGTGCTTTATGGCTTCTGCATCTGAACTTATGCAGGCGAGTCCAGGATGACTCTCTATCAAGCGCAACCGTCTTTGTGTGCACTGGAGGGCACGCAGCATCAAAATCCTGCTGGGGCAGCTGGCTTTCACGTTGGTCATGTACACGATCCTATATATGCTGAAGCAGAGAGCACCTCAATTCTTTATCAAGCTCTTCCGTTTCCAAATGTTGGCTTCAGGGTGTGTTGAGCAGTAGATATTTTAAAGATTAAAATGTGATTAATGTCAGGTTATCATCTTGCAGTACTTTTTTTTTTTTTTTTTTTGCTATTACTAAGTTGTCTTTGTGGAATCATATAATTGTCAGAGTTGGAAGGGACCTCTAGAGATCATCTAGTCCAACTACTCTGGTTGTCGAGAGCACATCACTCAGGATGGCATCCAGGCAGGTCTTGAAGATCTCCAGAGAAGAGCCATGACCTCCCTGGGCAGCCTGTTCCAGGGCTCTGTCACCCTCACTGTAAAGAAGTTTTTCCTCATATTTGAATGGAACCTCCTATGTTCCAGCTCGAGCCCATTGTCCCTCATCCTTTTGCTGGAAACCACTGAAAGTGTCTTGTGGACATCTTTTTTTCTAACAAGTCATATTGTCTCCATCCTGTAAGGATGCATAAGTTAACACTGACCTTTGAAGTTATTTTGTATTCTCACTCTGCTGTGCTGCTCATTGTGGTGTTGGCTTTCAGGGAAGCTCATGAGACCGTACCTTTTTTAGGGACCAAGGTTAGCTAAAAAGCACCAGAGACCAGCTTTTAAATGGAGCTGCTGTTTATCCTTGACATTTCCTTGTCTGGAAATGGTACTTCCTTTTGGTGGTGTGGTGGCAAGGCATTGCTTGATAAATAAATGAAAATAAAACACTATTTTTTTTTTTCTCATGGAAATGCACTCAGAACTTCTGCTATTATTTGTAGTCTGGAGGAACTTCTACTGAATCCAATGGGTCTTTGGAGCAGGTTTCTATACAGATAATTTCTAGAATATGTCATCTTTTAAAAGCCCATTATTTTCTCAGTAGTCTTTGCTGATAAATCATGCTGTAGGTAGGTATTCCTTAAAATTACTGCCTGTGAGCCAGTGAGTGAAAGACCCTCCTTGGAGACGTCAGTTTATCATTTTGGAGAATGTCCCCCCAGACCAGTAGCTGGAGAGGGACGGTGTGAGTTCCGGTACAGTAGTTCTGCACCAGCAGGAGATTTCACTCATGAAAGGGAAATCCTCGGGAGAGAGATGGAGAATAGGATTTGAATCCTAAATCACCTGTGAATCCTGGCAGACCTGGGTGAGAAGCTTGCTGTGTCCTCCTCTTTGCACCACAGAGGCAGCTTTAGCAGAGCTGGTCCAACCAGTGCTCCCAGTGTGGTTTTGGAAGCACACTCAGACCAGGAGGCAGAACAGGGCTCCTCCAGTTATGCTGGACTGGGGGTGTGACATCAAATTTAATTTTTGTCTTATTAAAAAAAAAATAAATCATGTTTTCACCTCAAAAATGTACCCACAATAAGCAGTTTTGATTGGAAACCTTATATGTTTCATCTAGGAAATGCAAAGAGAAGTTTTAAAAAAATGTAGATTCAAATGAATGAGAAGAATGAATAGTAATATTGTGATCATGTAAAGGTAAGAGAGAAAAAGAAGGAAAGGCTGAAACATTATACGGTGCTTATGCCATTTTCTTTTCCTTTTTCAGGATATATGAGGAAAAAAATAACAACCTGGTGTAAAGGAAAATTAAGAAACTAGGAAATACATGAAATAACCTTCCAAACTAATAGGAATGGAGCTCTTGTGATTTTAAATATATTGCAGTACTGTGTTAATGCATGCAAAGGGTGAAGGAAACAAGTTACAAATGGAGAGAGTGTCAAATTCTCAAATCAAGACAGAATAATTCATCCTAAGAGATAATTTATACCAAACTAAGCTGTCTGAGGCTTTGGAGATCAGCGTTTGGCATGTGTTTCTCTACAGCTTGCATGGTGGACCACAACATAGTATATAGATGATTCATGGTCTGGAGACTTTCTGCACATGCAAGGTCCGAGGGGGGTTGGCTCAGCCACAGAGCAATTTTTAACATTCCTTTGCACCTTATGTCTTGGACTTCTTTTCAGTGGTTTCCAACTCCCAACTTCTCAATAGCTGAACGAGATCTTAATGGGATAAATTGCTCACTGCGTGTAAGCAAATTACAGGAGAGATGTGACTTATGAAAGCAGTTTTGTCTCTTAATGTGCTTAAATTCCAGATATAATGCTGGTAAAGATGACAGTAACAATATTAATAGGGAAAATATGTTGCTATTAAGGAGACTGCAACCACTCCTTTATTTAATTTCACAGCTATGATTTGCCAGTATTTTCTGTTCCCCCTCTACCCCACAAAAGAGATTTAAAAAAAAAAAAGGGAGAAGAGATGGCCAGAAACCTCACTGCATTTTCTGGTTAAGCTGAGCAAGAAGTTGCAAATAACGTCATGACTCTTCCCTGACATCAAAGCTACAGGGAAAGACTATGAAGCCTGTTTAATGATAGGTTAAAAATTTTAATAATATTTTAAAAATAATTTTTAAATCATTTAAATAGTTCATATAACTTTACAGAAAGACTTAGGTAACTGTTCTGATTAGTGATATTAAATATCAGATGGAAAATTAACACTATCCCCTTATACCAGTAAAAGCAGAGGCTGAACTTTTAAGTTCGCTGCCACTAAAGTCTGCAGCATTTGAAATATCTAATAAAGCTTATGATGATAATTCTCCATCCACCGCAGCTCTTTCTTTCTTAATCCATTTTTGCTTTCCCTGACTGTTTGACCTTCTTGAATGATGCTAAAATTTACTGGAGGGTCAAAAAGTCGCAGGGGCCCATATGAGACCTAAAGCAAGACAAATGAAGATAGGATTTCTAGGCAAAATCAACACATTTCTACAGGCTGCTTTGTACTATGCAAAAAACACCAGTGCTGTTTATAAGAGGGGTAGACGGAAGTTTGCTTTATACATATTAAAGGTGCTTTTTATACTCTTGCGGGGAAAAACTTGTTTGCAAGCTTCGCATTCCAGGATCTGTAACCAAATGCCAAGACTTTTCAGATCTGCCAAATTCAAAATCTAAGATTTCGGGTCCACTCGCCAGCTCACATTTTCCATTTGGCAGCAGCCCTCCCTCCAGCCCTGCCAATAGCTGGCCCCCGAGATGCCTCCTGACGAGGCTTGGGATTTAATTTAAATTTTTGGGTTTTTTCGAACATTGTTTGTCTGTAAAGAAGAAAGTCCAGAATTTCAAGATAAGCCCAGGCTGAGCAGAATTCATTTTTCCTGCTGCAGTGAATCCAAGACAGTGCCTGCTTTGAGGAAATTTTGGAAATGATATCTGACTTAGCCAAGGGAGTCTATTTGTTACCTGCAGTGACATTTCTTTGTGAATACACAGTTGTCAGGGGAATCCTGTTTCTTTACTTAGATAGTGCAGGATTTTTTTAATTTTTTTTTTCATATTCTAACTGTGCATGCCTAATTCCCCTTACTGTTAATGAGAGTTTAATGTGTTCTTTGAAATGAAGAAAAAAACCCAACCCTCTACGCAACTGATAAAGCAGATCTTAAAGAGGTGGAGTGACAACACTCCAGAGGGGGGGAAACAGCTGTCTGACTGTGAGTTTAATGCTTTTCTGCCACAGGAGTCAAACTGAAGCAAATTGGTGGGGATTTTTTTCTTTTTTTTTTTTTTTGGGTCTGAAAACAGTGCTTGAAAAGGAGAGACAATAGGAATGAGGTGGTAAAAGGACTATCCATTTTAACTGGCTGTATTTGTGAGCCATAGAATGATTCCCTAAAATAAATAAAATAAAAGTATTCAAAACAGGAGACTGGAAAAAATAGTTTGTGTAAATTGTACTGATGTTCCTTTGGAGCTCATCTCTTTTCTGTGTTGTGTTCTCATTTTGATGTTGATCTTTCACACCAGATCTGGATAATTTAAATCAAAAGAATGTTTGTTTTTTTTTTTCCTTGTTGTGCTGCCCCTTGTAGTCCATTCATTCAAACTTTAAAAAATTTTTGTGGCAACGAATCACCATGACATGCTTATTCTTGCAATCCCCCTTGTCTACCCTTAGAGAAGATCCATGACTTAGCATATGAAGTGTGTTACCTTTCACCCCAATTAATGTTTTTATAATGAGTACCAAAGGAAGTAATAATGTTTTGCCACTTATTATCGAGTGTTGCTGGGGCAATCTCTGAGACTCAAGACTTAGGTCATGGGCAGCACTGACTTGATGGCAATCATGCTGCTGAGGCTTAAGCCCTGCTACAATGATGAATAAATGGGTCAATTTAATTTCCAGTACTATCAGTCTGAAGCTTTGAGGAGCAGGATAAGTGAGATACAAATGTCCAGGGGGTTTGAGATTTGGCAGAGGTTAGACTTGAAATTCCAACCATATTTGAGCGTATTCAAATGTTACTTAAAAAAGAAACAATGAGGTAACTCAATAAGATATTACGATTATATTTTTTGTTCTGGGAACTGTAAGTACATCTCTTTAAGTGCAGCAAAATATTTTTTAATATTATTATATGATAAGGCATGTGATATTTTATAATAAATTATATTTTGCAGCTTGTTAGTAGTTTGATTCATTAGGTTGATTGCACAACTTTCTAGCTGGTAAAATTCGGTGTTCCCAGTTTAATGATACCATCTGAACAGTTACATCCTACACAATTGTTGTCATCTTTTAAAACTGCGTAGTAATGCTTAAACATACTTTAAAAATACCAGGTAAGGAAGCAAAGGCAGTAGAAAGCCATCTGATAGAAATAATGTTTCTAAGTAGTTTCTTGGAATTCTTATCTAGGGAGAATTAGTCTGCTGCTGGAGAGCTATGTTTTAAAGAGAATAATAAATGGCATAGAAGTGCAACAAGACACCACACTGAGTGACCAATAAGCCTTGTCCACCTTAGACAGAGTGACTGATAGCACTGGGTGGCCATGCAGGTGCCATTTATATGAAGAATTCCCTTCTTACAGCCCATTCTTTTTCTGTCTTTTTCCTATTGCAATTATGAAAAGTTGTTTATACCAACAGCCACTTCCACCCCACCTTTTCCTCAAGGAGGATAGAGTTTCTTTTCCTCAAAAACCTAAAGAAAGCCAACGAGAAGATGAGCAAATGAGTAAGCATGTATCTGTGTGTGTGTGTTTTATGACTTTTCTTCATTTATCTCTATTAATGTTGTTTAATGCTGTTCATTCATTCATTTCTCAACCCCTTTTTTACCTCATGGAAGTAATTACCCATTCTATCCTTGCAGAAAAGATGCATTAGCTTCCTTTGCTCATGTTGATTGAGCAAATATCTGTTGAATGTCCTAGCGCAAGGGAGAACAGGAGGTCACATTAATTGACAGAAAGGTGTTTTTGGGGGAGGAGAGCCTTTCCTCCTGTCCCCGTGTTATGGAGGGCAGCCTCTCAGGCTGTGATGAGATTACCAGTTTGGAAGCTCCTGCCTGGCATCCTGGACCCTGTTGAGCACTGCAGCTGGATCTGGCTGTCCATGGAATGGATGAGATGGGGGCCGCAGCAGAAAGTCTCGCCTGCAGCAGAGAGACTCCCCAGCCACGGAGGAGGCTGGAACCACGGTTGGTGAATTTGTACTCTGCCAGGACGATGGCCTGTTTTATGTCCCATCGTACCGGGTAAGATCAGATGCAGATTTTAGCATCTGAATTTCAGTTTCCTTCCTTGCCCCTCAAGGATTTCCATGCACTTTTAATTATTTCACTTTAGAAGCAGTTTTGTGTTGATAACCTTAGACAGAAAGATTATATAAATGCAAAATTCTGTGTCATTACAAAATGTCTCATCTTGAAGAGGTTTCTTTCAAGGCTGGCTGTCTTAACGTTTCAATATCCATTTTAAAATTACTTTTATCTATCTATCTATTTATTTATTTATTTAGTGTAATGCATTGCTGTAACACACAAACCATCACGAGGAGAGGAGTGAGTTTTAGTCTATGGCTGCCCGGATGTGACACCCCACCTCTTTACTCTCTGTCTGTGCCTGTGTCTATTTTTGGTCGCAGGGAGGCTTTGAAGTACACTGAGGGATGGCCATTTTCATGCCCAGGCATCTGGGGGGCTCGGGCACATCGAGGTTGGCAGCTGGGCGGGCAGGAGCAAAACCAGAGGAGGCCGAGTCAGGCTGATTTTTAGGAAACACTACTTTTGACATCGGCCTTTGAAAGCTTTCTGGTTCACAGATCCGCGTTGTGCCTGAAGCCCTGTGGGCAAATTTCTGTTCCTTTCTGCTCTGCCTCGCGAGCAACTCAGGCGTGGTTCTCCCAGCTCAGTTCTCCGACTGTTTTACAGGTCTCTGAAATTCATCCAGCTTCGCAGACCTGTGTTCCTATCGGAAAAGATGCCGAAACAGCTAGGGGATGAATTATCTATTTATTTATTCATTACAAATGTTTCTTTGACCTGGTGAAATGTGGTGAGCTGGAAAAGCCTTTTTTTTTTTTGTCACTCCTGTTACCTCTTATCCTCCGCAGGAGTCGCAGAGGATTTAAAGGTCATTTGAAAAGCAGCCTTTTGCTCTTTGACAGCCCTTTCAATATCAGCCTCTAGTTCTGTTTTACGAAGTCATCATTATTAACTGTGTTTGTGGCTACTGCTATTTTCCTGGGATTGCAGAGAAACTTGAGATACTAATTACAATGAGCTAATTTGGCAATACCGTGCAAACTTCCTTAAGGCATTAGTTAAGAATATACTTTCCTTTACACAAAGAGTATTTGAAAGAGGCAACAGACTGCAAATGCAGCAGAAGGTATGCTTTTGTACTCCTATACTTAAGAGTAGATGGTATAATTAGCTTACAATGGCAGTTGAATGTATTTTTTCAGAACAAGAAGAGAACATACAGAATTAAACAGTAGTTTTAGCTTAATGATAATCAGTGATAATGATGATAATAATACTGGTACTTAGAACTTTAATGTAGAGATTTGCATCTTGAAAGTGCTATGCAAAACATTGACTTAATTACTGTCACCTCTTCAGGGAAGGTAGGTATTATTGCCCTGACTTAATAGATAGGGAAATAGAGATATAAAGAAATGAAATGACTTGCCAAAGGCTCTGCAGGAGCCTGTACAGGGATTCAAACTTTCCAGGTCCCTTTACCGTATGCTGCCTTATACTGGGCTAATTATGCACGGTTTAGGGCTGCTCTGTGCTTTTGGAACTTGAGCCAAAGTCCTTTGAAATTAGAACTGTGTGTACAGTGTTTTGAAAGTTGTATTTTTTAATCAGTAGGTGACTGAAAAAAATACTTTCATGTGATTTGCCTCACTGGGTCAACTTGAAACATATAGTCGTAGGCAAAATTTTCAGTTTATGATTTTAAATATATTTTATATTAATCCTTTTTTAAACGGACTGACTTCTAAAAGGGAGGCCAAAATTTTGTACAGAGTAAGTAGGGAACCAAAAGAGATTTTTTTGAAATTAGCGTTGTTATTAATTGCGGGGGGGAGGGAGGGGATAGGTACCCTGAAATTATTTGGCAGGTTCCAAATTTATTCATGCTTTCTTAGACATATAAACTGCATGCTCTTTTGACTTTGTATCCAGTAGATATATTTTGCCTGTTTCTTTTTAAAATCTTGTTAAAACACTGTGAATCTTTCTGCCTCAATTATTTCTCCTCTCGGAAGGACTGGGGAGCAGACCTGTGACTCGATTACCTGCGGAGTGTACGGTGAGTAAAACGGACAGTTTTCTGACCACAGCCACAATTTGAGGTGATGATGAGATATTGTAAGATGAATTGCATTCCATAAATATCAAGTGAAACCACCAGCGTTTAGGTATAATTATTTCCCCGTGTGACAGACGTTAAAACTAGAGGAATGAGTTTTGCTTTGACCGTGTGCGCTGTGTTTTTAGCATAGATCTCATAGGCACCGCCGTTCTGGTTAATTAAGTCTGAGCCATAGTTCACTTCTTAGATAAGAAATGCAGTTCCATATCTGTAGAGCATAAGGCAATAATAGATGTCCGCGTCTGCGTTTGTAGGATTTAGAGGGAGCTTTTGGTAATTGTTTTCTCTGCTTCCTACCTTCTGTCACCTTTGCTTACCAGCAGATCAGCACACACCAGCTTAGAGGTGTTTAAAACCTGGATGTGCTGAGCACCTTTCTGTGAAGAGAGTGAAATGTCCCTCTGTGTACAGAGCCTTTCTGTACACAGCTGGTGCCCCATTTATGTGTTTTGAGTACCTGCGGGATGCGTGGGCATTTGCTGGTACTCCAAAGGGACATGACATCCGGAGGTAACAACTTCATGTAGCATTATTGATTTTTTTGCATTGTGCCAGCAGTCATTTCTGGGCACGCAAATCCCTTGCCGAGCCTCTCATCATAGTCTCACCTAAAGCTTCAGAAGGTTTTTGCAGATGAACTTCAGGAATGCTTTCCCTGTTTCCAGAACAAGATAGTGGAATTCATCAGCTAATCAAAACATTCAACATTTTTATCCAACAGGCTTTAACTGGGGTTTACATTAAAGGCTTTTGCTTTTTTTTTAACTTTTCAGATTTTTTTTTCATATTGTCACGATTGAACATAGTAGCAGAAATGAAGAACACTGAGAAAACAGTGGAGAAACTTTATGAAAGACTTCCTTTGTATTCACTTTCCACAGGCATTTTACACTGAAACCCAAATGTTTTCTTACAGTCACAGTTTTCCAGTCAGCGTAAGCATGAAAAAAACTATTTCTGTAAAGGGGAAATAGGCCATAAGACAAGAGTGGCTAGTCACACAGCTCAAATTCTGGTGTTTTTTTCCAACAAATTGCTTTAAATGGGTGATATGGGCTAAAACAATTCCCACACATTATTTAGCAAATCATTTCTAGAAAGTTATACCTTAAAGAATACCAAAACCTATCAATAGGCTAACGGAAATGTGGATTCTCTCGTATAATCGATAGGAATTATTCGCTGCTCTAATTATTAAATCTAAGTGGCTTTTAGGGAAGTGGACTATGAATGAAAAACTAAATTTGGTTCATCTTGATGATCCATATTGGAATAACAGAGATGAGTTGTTGTTTCCACAAAGTTTAACTGACTCCAGGCTCTGGGTAGTATTAAATAAGAGGTGGAATGAGAAATGTGCACCTGAAAATGAGATTGTGCTGTAATATATGTTGATCACACAAGGTGGCAGAATGAGCTTAGGGCTATCCCAGAAATAAGAGGCAGTGAAGCATCATTGCTTTCAGTCAACAGTATATCCTTGCTTGCCCTAGGAATATGCCAAGTTGCTTATTCACATGTAGAGGGATGGAGGAGAGTATTTTAATACAGTTTGGTTTTTTTTTTTTTTTTATAATTATCCAAGTTCTTCAATTTCTTTTGTAGATTTAATGGAAACTGTTAAAAGCTTGTGGCTAACTTGGAAATTAATAATCATAAAATGCTGAATCTGCTCATATCTTCAGTTTTATTGAAAACACAGTTTACTTTCTATCGATACATTGATTCTCTAAGTGGCGTTGAACTCTTCAGATGAAGGACAGCTACAAGAACGGGCACGTAAGGAACATTTCACTTTTCATTATTGATTTATGGCTAGATTCACTTCTGTTGTGAGTGAATGAAACTCTATTGACTTTCCTGGTGTTGCATTTACTTATAGCAGGCCTGAGCACGGCAGGTAGATATACGTGGCTAAGCAGAGGGCAACACAAAGAGGAGAAACCGAAGTACAAGGCAGTAATTTCCAGGCTCCTGCTTTTGCCAATGAGTTAGGCAGCAGGATCAACACTTCTTTCTACATCTGTGCAGCTATTAGATGCTCTCCTTGACCTCCTTATAATGCCCAATCCCAGAGGCAGAGCTGAGATGTGTTGCCAAAGGAACCTTTGGGTGCATGTCACCAGTGAGCTTCTTCACGTCCCTGCTCAGTTTGTCCCTGTGGAGCTACAGGGCAGCCAAGCAGTCCACCAAAATGATGGAGAATTTCAGCGATGGTGAGAGACTCCTTCCAGTCTTGTAAGCTCCCGGTGTGAATTATACCAGTAATGCATAGATGCAGATGCAGTGTTGGGACCAACTGATGATTGCTTGAAGAGAGAGCGAGAAATATCACTGTAGGATGGATTTTAAAAGTAACTGATAATATATCTTGAATCTGAATTACTCCTGTCCATAACTGAATTAAGTATCTGACCAGCATAGTCTTATAAGTGAGGGCTTAAGGAGTGGAATCCATTCATTGCTCCTTATGCAATATATATCTGAAAGCTCATTAGAAGCTATTAGAGCTTGTTCACCCTTGCAACCTTTTCAGCAGATGTTCATCTGTTTGTTTTTTCCTTTACTGCCTTAAGATATTTGGCTAAGCATTAAAACAAGACTGGAACAGGTCAGGAAAGTATTTATTTCCCAGAAAAATAAATTAGGAAGTAAAATAGATGGCAATTAATTAAAAAAAAAAAAAGTAATCTGTAATCTATTAATGACAACTGGAAAACAAGAATTAACTACATATTTGAAATTTATAGCTACAGCAAACACTGCAACCTCTGTTTTTGTGCAGACAAGAGGTTACAGAATGATAAAGAAGGGAAAAAAATAACAAGAGGAAAAAGGCAAATTAAAAAATGAAATCATGACTTCTGGAAAATTTTGACTTTAGCCCTTGAGTCATTCAGGGGAGCTGAATGTGAGACCCATGGTGCTTCCTGAATAAACTAAGAGGGCTTTTTAACTGACACCTGAGTGCTGGGCTTCAGTCCCAAGGTGTTCCTGACCCCACATCCTTGTGTCCAGCTTACTCCATAGTCATGTCCTGTCTTTCAGCTGTGAGCTGCTGCCTCTCAGCTGAGACTCATCACTCCTATTGACATCCCACTGCAAAGCTGGGGAGGGGAGTTGGTTATATTTAATTGCCAGTGATTTTAACTTACCTGCTGGAATGCACGCTGCACAGGCTCGAGTCAGTCACGCACACTTCTCAGCCTAGATAAGGTAACTGAGTGGAGGTAGCTTCTCAAAATGCCTCTCTGCTGTGACTGCCTGCGAGTCCTCCCTCTTCTTTTCAGTACAAAGTCAGGCACTAACAGGCTAAACCGCTGCAGGGGATGCTTTGAGTTAAACTGCTAGCCTTGCACTGAAACGGGCAAAAATGCTCACTTATACCTGTTCCTCACCACCTCTCCATCGCTAATTACTGCCTTTTGGTTCGGATTTTCCTGGCAGCAGTCTGCTGCCATTGATGGGGGGTACGTAGTGGGTGTGTGTAGCAGAGCACCAGTTCCCTAGGGCTGCAGGGTGGTGCAGCTGGGGTTGAAGGGTAGTGGTTGAGATGGCTGGCGAGCTGGAGCACACACCTGGGCTCAGACAGACATTTTGGGTACCAAACCCCATCTAAATACCCTAATTCTCATGGTGCAGTCAGAGAGCTGAAGGGAGAGGGATAGGACTGACACAAGGCTCTGAGTACACTGAATATATGTGAGTAATAGGCAGCAATTTTTAAATATCAAGTGATTATTTCATGTCTGAGGAGGCATTAGAGGCTGTCTGCACCCTTAGAGAGTCGCTTGGCAGCGAGACAGCCGTGGCTGACCAAGAGCAGAAACGCAGCTCTCCTCTCCCAGGAGCGGGTGGCTCAGGGCAGCTTCATTTGTCACCTTCCAAAGCCATTGAGCAAACTGATGCCCTCATATTGGTTAAATAAGTGACAACTGACTGGGTTTCAGTCAAAATCTAACAGTCTCAGTCACCTTAGCCAGTGTCCCTGGAAAGCAGAAGGCGAGCAGAGGCGTAGCTGGCTCTGACAGCAGTGTGGTGAGTCAAAATAGTGATGGCTGTGACACCCTGCTGTTAAGTGCAGGTGTCGTTCACGCCTGTGCAACACACACGTGGAAGCAGAGCATGCTGTCTCTGGACACACACGCACCTGCTGGTACATGTACATCCCACCAACGTGATGTGTGGTGAAACACAACAGGGTGGGGGGTGTGTGGGGGAGCATGAGACCGTGCTGTGGGGCTCATGTGGTGCCCGAAAATGTTCTTGTTTGAGCGTGCTGCTGGAAAGGTCTCAGGGCAGATGCATGTGGATGACTCCAGTGTCCAGAAAAAAACGTTGTTGTACTGGAAGCTGCAGATGGTACCTGACAGCCTTGGTAAAGTGATATGAAGCAAAATACCTGTGAGAGCGAGGAAATAATTCTGTGTTGATTAATGCTGGTGTTGTTGGTATTGATGGTTCAGCCGCCCGCGCAAAACAAATGTGGGCAATCAGTTCGTCTTGAAATAACTTGTACGACCGAATAAAGGAAGTTGTTGCCTAATCTATTTTGGACTAATTGCTCCATGCAGCAAATTCAGGGCCTGATCCAGCAAGAATTGACATTGAGGAGAGATACTCCATTCACTGAAATAGGCTTTGGATCAAGGCTTCATTTTAAGGGGAGCAAACGCAGCATGCTAAATTAGCCTTCATCTGAGCCGCCACTATCCATTTCTTGAGAGGCAGACAGGCTTGATATTTTCTTGTGTAGCCAAATGAGTCTTAACACTTACGTGCTGGATGGCAAGCCAGTAAAGCCATCAAAGTTTGGGCAGGAGCCGGGTCCCTGCGACAGATGACCTCGGTCGGGTGCCTGACACGGGGCTCCCACCGCCGCGCTGCTGCACGGAGTCATTTACCACCCAAAAAACCACTTAGTGCTTATGAGCCATTTTTCAAAAAAACCACACCGGGGCCACACGTGGGGCTTTAGCTATTTAAACGTCTTAAAAAATCTGTCCCTCGGGAGGATTTAACTCGGCAGGATTTAGGCTGCTAAGGCTCGCATCATCAAAGGGACCAAAGTGTCAATCCATCTCTTTTCACGCCTAAGGACATAATAGTATCATGCCCCCTCCCATGAGGGGGTACTGTAGAGAAATTTCCAAGCTCTCAGCACCCAAACTAGCTAGCTCTGGAAGCAGATGGAGTGTAATTATAGCAGTGTTGAGCTGCACCTGAACTAATTAGCTCTGCTGAGAAACAGGGATTGAATTTAATAATGCATGTTCTGCCATACCAAAAAGGCTGGGCTGCCTTTGAGACCCAGGTGAGTGTCTCTGCGTGGTGCCGTGCTGAACTCTGTGGATGTACTCTGAAAGTCAGCTCAGAGCTTTTTTTCCCCACCATAATCCACTGCACAATGTAGATATCACCTTGGCCCAGCGTTCAGGTACCATTGGCATAATTACTCCTCAGCTGTCACTTACCTCCTGACTATTAGTTTAGCATGTTAAGTTCTGCATATGCTCAAGATTTTGCTGTCCAAACTTACCGAAATATTGAGATCTACCTCAAGGACTGTTATGGCCTAAAGTCTTGAAGGCTTCAAAATGGGACTGTCTTCACTATGGGCCTGGTGTTACCAGTGTGGCCAAAACATACTCGCAGAAAATGGTAATTATGAGAGAGAGGTAAAAGACCTATGTTCAGATCCCTGGTCTGGAGCAGTGATACCTATTAGATGTGAACTTCAACTCCCATCTTGGATACATTCCCTAATTGCTGGGATTAAAACTGGTCCCTCTGCCCTCAGTCCTCTGCATATCAAGCTATTTCTATGAAGAACATCTCTTGTGTTGGTGAGAGAGAGATTTTTTCCCACCCCACAGGAAGGCAGGTGTTGGGACGCTGACTTGGGGTGATGGTTTGAACTCAAGCTCTGGCAGTTTGACCCTGTCCCCGATACCCTCAGGGGATGATTTAACTCCAAAGCTCTCACTTCTCCCGGGCTACTGCTATTAGTATTTAAAAATGGGAACGCTGAAAGTGGCTGAGGTTATTTAGGAGTTAAATGGCTTTGAACAAAGACTCTGTCTCTCTGGACACATATGAACATCACCCCTTCTTGCTGAAATTTACTTCTTGCTTGTTTTGTTCATGCCCTGCTCGGCAGCTTTTTGTTGACCCTGCACTTAGGTATCTTCTATGGAAAATTTGTGTGAGTATTTTATGAGGTAGGATCAGGACTATGAGCGAGGTGTTGCATTGCTTAATTCTGTAAAGCCTAATTACTACCTAGGAAGTGCAAATGGAAATTGGACCCTTGAATGACTTAGATTCTTTTGAAAATTTAAGCTGTGGTTCATAACATTTGATGATTTTTTAATGTAGTTCCTTTAGACAAATTTAATGACTCTGTGTGCTACACACAACAAACCACTGGATTAAACACGCACACAAATCCAGAGGTCAGTCTTCTAATTGGTTCTTCGATTTTAAAAAAAACACAAGCTTCAATGTTTTGAGCCAAAGGAGATTTTTGATAGCATCGATGCGTCTTACTGGGTCTGTTGTTGCAGAGATAAGTAGTTCTCTCATCAGAAGTTCAAAATGCCTTTGATTTTGTTGCACAACCATTCTTTTTACTGCCATTCTGCTGATAGGGTCTGAAATAAAATCTCTTAACATGAAAAGGTTCTGATTTACAAGATATGTAATATCTGTGTTGAATTCAACTGCCTGTGCAAGAAACATGGGAGTCCATATTCCTTTACTCTTCCTCTATTTGCTGCACAGCATATTTGGCTGAAATAGCCTGTTTCTGAAAATACTAGAGGTAAGTGGATGAGCAGAGGTATTAGAAGCAATATTGCATTTGTTGAAGGGAGAGATGTGAAAAGAGGAAGGAAAATCCTGAGTCCAAGATCTTCCCCCTTGCTTCTCCCGGCATGGTGCAGAGACAGGTTGCCTCTTCTGAAGGGGATGGAATAGAAGTGCAACCTGTCCCTAAATAATTAAGCAAATACTTAACCTCCAGGTTTAAAACTTACAGTGTATTACAAAACTATTATGTCTCCTTTGCATGGAAAAGCTGAATTGCCATTCAGCTTCTTTTGTCATCTGTATGAGTGAGTTTGGAGCAATTAGTATGAATATATTGCAGGTGCAACATCTCAGGAAATTGCTAGAAGCTGTGCAGTATTTTTGTACCATAGAGGAGTGCCAGAGCTATAACTCTTGGAAGAGTTGAAAACTGGAGAGATGTGAACATCTGAAGTGTGATTTTATAATCATAACAAGCACCAATAGCCGTCTATATAATAGGCATGAAATGAATGCCCTATTTTCTCAGATTGTACCACTACACATTTCATTTAACTGGAGACTGCAAACTATTTAATTTTAAATTGTGGGTTACCTTTCTCATGTGCCCACTTTATCTTTCTAACTGTAAATAGATTTTTTTGAATGGTAACAGCGATGGTATTGTGTTAGCTTTGATGTTATCTCCAGACAATATCCTATCCCAGTGAAACACATCTTTGCATGTTCTTTAAGGTAAACTACTTGGGAATTCAACATTTTGTTTGGTATCATTTTGTCATATCTAGTTGTTCATGTAAAACTGATCCTTGTACCTTACTCTGAGATGCAGTTTCATTTTTAAGTGCAAGTTCCTCATAAATGAAGCATAGTAAGATAAAACGCTTCCTAAAGTCAAATCTCAAAGTGGCATACGTGGTGGGTTTTTTTTTTTTTTTTGGTAGAGTGATAGCAATCTACATCTGCTGAGGATTTGACCCTTAGAATTTCCTGACCTGATAATAATTTCTGCTGATGTTCCATTTATATGAGTAGAACAGAGGGACCTCAAAGACCACAGCGATTATTCATATATGGTTTGGTGCCCTTTTATCCCACTACAGAGGCTTAAAGGAACCACTGTGGTAATAAGATTCATGCCCACCATTTTACCCACCTGAAATCACTGACTTGATGAATGATACTGATATGGAACGTTTCCTTCTTTGCAGGTATGAAGGGAAAGATTAATCCTGGGGACTTCAATGCAAAACCCACTGACTTTAACCAAAACCATTTGTGCATGTCATCTGTACAGTGTTTCCATAAATATGACAACATCAGCAACTTCCCTGTACTTCTGGCTGCAGTAACACACACACACACAGTGGGAGGAGGTAAGAGGGCTTACTATGAAATGGAAATAGCAGGAGGAGGATATCACATGAAGCAAACTCCTGGAGCAGGCATGACTTGTGACAGGATAAAGATTATTTGTCGCAGATGGCGATCCTAAAGATACAGTTGCTTGGTGGGGTGTTATATGAGAAAAAGAGATGTGCTAAAACTCAGCGTTTTACTGTGTGATGCACAGGTGTTTCCAGAGTGCTAGTTTTTAATGCTAGAAAACAGAACACTCTCCACCTTAAACTCTAAAGTTTTAATGCTAACAGAAGAACTACTTTTCCCATATAATCTTAGTCTGACAAACACCCTTTTTCTGTGTTGGTTATGAAGTAAGAAAATCTGTGGGCTCCATGGCACTTCCCCTCTCCTCTGTTGCTGGGTTCTCTAGATAATAGAGATATGGGTCTGTAGGGTCTGTAGATAATATGGCAACACCTGTCCTATATTTCAAGTGTAGCAGGAGGCCTTTTGAGCAAACTATCATTTAGAAAAGAGCTAGAGATTGCATAGTCCCCCGTGGCTCTGGTAAAATTTAATGGAGTTGGAGAGTAATCCCCCCACCATTATACCACGGAGCATGGGGAGCAAATTCCTTACCTTCGAGGAAGAAGTCAAATGTTCTCAGAAGGGGACCTCAGTCAATATTTCTCTTTCCCTCGCTCTCGGGTAGAGTTTTCTACGGGAATGACTGAGGGCTGACCCTATGGAAATTAGAATTTGAGAAGACCTATTATAAAATTGATTTTATTTCCTTGTCACTGCAAAGTTGTTCCCTATAGCATGTTCTCTCATGATTTATCCAGGAGTTTCAAGTGTTGTAAGTACCAGTGGTTCTGTATTTCCCCGGCCTGTCTCACTGACGGATGGCAGAGAGATGGGGATCACAAGATGCAGCAGAGAAGAAAAGAGAGATAGCCAAATAAGATAAAGATGAAATTTCTTTTTTTTACTGTAGGACTAAACTGCTTGGGAGGACCAGCAGCTGTTGCAGTGTATATTCTGGGTGATACAGTAGTTTAGATCTAGGCTCTGTTTAACAGCAATGAAATTTGCCTCAGACACAACCCCAACCACTTTTAAAGTTATCGCCCTTTACATCTATTGAAACTCTTTTTCCACTCTTGTAGCATGTTCGCACAGTATCTAGGAGAAGAGCTTCTTATTTCTCCCTTCTTCCCCTCTGTTCTTTTATTAAGGTCTCCCTCCCTGTAACCCCCTGCCCACACACTCTTCTTGGGAAGCAGATATCACGGAAAGTGCTGAAACAACACAAGATACGATGTTCTTGAAGAACCTCTGATCTGCTGAGCAATGTCTTGCGAGATTTACAGCTCCAAAGGGTTTACCATAAATAAATAAAACCTTTCAACACCTTACAGCTCCTGGGAAACAAAATCCAAAACATTCTGCGTTGCTCTTATCACTTCTTATTGCCAGTGTTACTGGTGAGTTTGCTGCCTTTTTGGTCCCATTGTGCTGTCCACCCTCTTGCATTCTGTCTCAGGCAGACACAGCAATATCCTGTCTCTTCTGCTCCTTGTCTCTCCAATGTAGCACTGCATGGGTAATGTGATGCTTGAGGATAATAACCTGGTATCTCTTCTGCCTTCTACATATGAGATTTCGTATTTGTTACTTTTTTTTTCCCTATTTGGTATTGGCTCTGGAAATTTTTATGCAGACAGTCAATGCAATTGTAAATTCAGTCTCCATGTTTCTCTTTCCATAGGGCACCTCTTTTCCTTCATTGCTTTTGTTTTGTTTGTTCAAATTAAATATTTATTGTATTTTAAAGAAGAATGAACTTTCAGTACAAGATAATAAAGGATTTATCTGATGATAAAACATGTAAATCTTCCCAGAAACTTCAGGAGGATTTTAATATTAATGCAGATCAAATATGGAAATGTATGCAATTTGCGAATAGTTTTATGGAAACAGGAAGAGTGGAGTCAGTGTAGGAGTAATCCTTATTAGGATGAGTTTCTGATATTGATAAGACAGAAATACAGTATCTCACTTTTTTCTCTTGGTTAAATCTCGTCATTCTTTTCTGAAAGGACAGGAAAGAATAACAAGTCTTTTTTTAAAAAATAAACTGTTGAATAATTCATTAGAGAGGAAAATATAGGGAACACGTTTGTAGAGACAAGGAAAGACATTCAGTTGTGTAATAGGTCTTCTCAATTTCTAATTTCCAGAGGGTCAATTACCTGACCCCCTGTAGAAAAAAATAAATTCATTATAGATAATTAATATTTTACTATTTTTAATATTTGAATAAGCATGGATATCCCTTCTCCTGTGGCGCCCTCAGGGTAACTCTTCCTTTCTCTTAGTATGAATTTCAGTACAATGAGGGCCTAGTACTCAGTATTCCTAACTTAATACAACATACTAACTAGAACTAATGCTTAAAGTACTTTATTTTTTAAATCTCCCATTTATTCTTTCAAAAATATTATTGAAATCCTAAGTACGTTGAAATGTACTTACGCAATAGCAAAACAAAAGAGAAATGGTAAGTTTGGAGAAAAATGAGAGGAGAAAATCAAGGGGTAAGATACAGGTGAATTTTTAGCATGGCAAAGATCTCAGGTATTCTTTCCAATTTTTAGATTTTTTTTTCAAAAATGGATCATGATGGGTTAGTGAAATTTCATAGCTCATGTCATAATCATTAAGGAGAAGCATGGAACGGAGGGGTATTGGGGGATCTGCTACATGCCTAAATGGAATATTCCTCTTTGGTATTATCTGATCACCACTTTTATCACAGGGATATCCCAGTTTAATTTGGCACGTTCTCATAGCTTACACCAACCAATTTAACAAAGTTAGATGTGATTTGGGACATTTGTGGTTGAAAAATTCACAACAAGGTCAAGCACTTACTAAAATAGGATAGGATTTTTCGGAACGTCCTCCAGGGTTCCCACACCCATAAATATGCTGAGTACGGAGTATTGCAGAAGAAGGGTCACTCTACTCAGCCTCTAATTTTCAGTGCTATGTCTTTTCTTTGCAGACAGCCTCCCTCAGCAGGAAGTCCTCAAAGATCCACAGTCATGTTTAGGCTTGTGGGATAGGCAGTGCACAGCCCAGAGATCCACCTTATTCTTCTAACTCTTTCTTGTAATGCTATCTCTTCTCATTCTTAACATTAGCATTTTGAAAGAGATTTCAAATTTGCCCAGTATGATGATTTTGCAAGTCTGCATATGAAATTCATTTGTGCTATGTTCTAAAATAATCTCTGAAAACACCCACTCGCGTTTATTATTCAATATGCAAGTTTCTTTCACTAACTGTGTTCTAGGACACGCTCTCAGCTAACTAGTGAAAAGCCTCTGCAGGATGTTTTGCTCATTAGAGAGGCATTTTGATGTTAAAGAAGTATTTTCCTTTTTATTTTAAAACGTTTCATTGGATAAATAGTATACAGATTTTCCTGAGATGTACATTGAGGGCAGCTGCTTGGAAAATTAAGAACAGAGGCTTCAGATCTCTCAAATTAATGGGAAAGTTCAGTGAAATTTGGATTAGACTCTGATGATAAAGCAATCTGAAATAGAAACATCATTAAAAGTTACTGGTAATGGAATTGTGAGTTTATTTGTCTGAAAAACAGCTTGCGAGGTAATAAGTAATGAATTATTGTTAAGAAGTACATCTGTCTCTAACGGGAAAAATGTTTTGTTGAATGCATTGTACAACTGTTTTGATGAAATTATTAAAATAAGTACCTTCGAGATAAGAGGACGTGCTAAAAGACAAGCAAGTGAACAGAGGGCTAGGGGGCTTTTATGCTAATTAAATGATGGACACACAGTGAAGAGACAAATTGTTAATATATGCTAAACACAGAAAATCTAGAAGACCATCTGATTTGTTCTGTCAGAGAGAAAACATGTCTGTTTAATTAAGGGCTGTAATATTGCATGTATGCTTGCAGGCAGAGATAAGGTAGCTAATCTAGCTTTTCCTGAGGTGCACACTGTCTTTTTAGTGCTTAAATTTCAACCTTAAGATTCCCCTAATGTTGCGGTTTGTACGGGATTGTTTCTCAGTTTCTGGCACGTAACCAATTCCCTGAGAGATAGATGCACCTCCAAATAATGACTGCTTGTCAGAAAGATAGCTTTTCGTACCTGGCTTTAATACAGACCTTTATTTTACAGACAGGTTTCTCGGAGGCTCACGCTGCCTTATTTTGAATGGATTAAAAAAAAAATAAAATAGAGGTGGGTGGGAAATGCTGTTCATGCACAGGTTCCAGACGAAACTGGGACAACATCTCATTTGAATAACCACCCTACGGAGCTGTCAAGATGAGCTGAGACATGCCTCAGCCACCTTGGCTCCAAATGGAGCTCTGGGTTGAAGGGTGGGATGGCTCCCCCGGCTTCAGTGCCCGTGCTTGGGAGAGCCCTGGCATGGGCAGAGCGTGGTCTCACAGAGGAGCTTAGTTGCGCCTTTGCTGTGCTCCACAGAAACACGTGGCTCAAAGCCTACAGGAAAATATCAGAAGAGAAATTTAGCAGCAAGAACATAAACCTTATTTTGCATGAAGTAAAAATAAATATTTGTTGTCTGAGTGCCTTCCCAGGGTTTGGAAGCCACGCGTTGTTTGATTTCATGGAATTTCGGGTATTTTGCCTTCATACCCTCCCCAGTCTACAGTTGTTTTTACAGGGAAGCTGCATTTTCCAGGGTTGTGTTTGTAGAGTGCAATATATGAATTTTGTCCTAATCATTGCCCATATAAAATGTTGGGGTGATGGATATCTGCCCAATGGAAATTCAAGTGCCATAAATTCAAAGCAAACCTGGCATGATGTGTACTTCCCTTACAAAGCTCTAACAATTATTTTTTTTCAGTTGAGTGGGTCTCGGTAGGACCAAACCAGCCTCCCACAAGCTTGGCAGTGCTAAACCTGTACTAGTAATGCCTACTGTTCTGAGAGATATGTGTAGTGAAATTGGTGCAAATAGCACCTGGATTAATTTCCTCACTTTTATTTTAAATGTCCAAATCTTGAAAAGTACCAATGCCTTGTCGGTTCTTGGTGTGAAACCACTTGCAGCCAGCAAGTGAACCTCCAAGTAGGTCCCATGGAGGAGCTCATGGTGCTGTGCTCAGCGACGGAGCTGATCCGACTCTCTTTGTTCTTGAGCTATAGATGTTTTCCCAAACAGATTAACACTGATTAGCAACGAATTATCAAGCGTAAAATGAGTTTCTTGGCTTTTAGCCACTGGACACGTATAAAGAATAGTTATCTGCAGGAGGAGGAAAATGAGTGTCCATGGATGAGTAAAACGCTTGGACATATTTGTTGTTGCAGATTATTGCCAGTTCAGAATAAAAGTGATCATTGCCAGTTAAACAAAACACCTCTCTGTCCATTACAGCAAGTACATTGTTTTGTAGAAAGAGGAACTCTTAAATTATTGGATTTCTGCTTATCTGTGATTTTTTCTGTCATTCTGAAGCAATCTGCTCTTTAGATGGTGCTGCTTTCCTAAAATGCTGATGTTGATGATGCTGATGGGGTGAGGGAAATCTCCGGTTCCATCTTGAATAGGCTTGCAGACACTGGGTCGCTTTAAGAGAAGATAAAACACGTATTAAGTGCTTAATAGCTATTTAAAGGACAAGTAAGCAGTTGGAGTATCTTCCCTAAAGAGAAATATTATTGGAAAGGGAGCTGCTTCAGACAGGGGTGAAAAAGAGGGAAACAGGTCCACCTGATTATGAAGAAGAACAGAGTGATCAGTAAAACGGTTGGTCTATTAATCTGTGGCCTCTGCCCTGTAAAATAGGAGGGCTCTGCTTTATTTCACTGATGACAGGAGGAGGTTGTGAGGCTTCTCTCAGTCTGCTCAATGCTTCTCCCACTTTGTTTTAGTTATTCTAAGCAGTCTGATGGTAGGTGCAATTTCCCCACAGTTAACAGGAATATTATCACTCTAATTATCTTTAACTACTAGGCATGCTGTGATAGTAGGCATTGAGAGATTCAAATATACAGTAGATCTGGTAAAAACTGTTTGTCTTCAGTGGGCTGAAATTCTTGGTTTTTTCACATAAAAACTAGTGTTTCTTACTGGCACTCATCATCTTGGCTACACATGCAAATTAATTTGCCAACAGTCTCAGAATGACACCTGAAAAAAAAATTATGTAAAAATATAGATGATGCCCTACATTTGCTTACCAAAAAGAGACGTTGACATTTTTGAAAGAAAAAAATGCAAACAAATATTTTTAACATTCTAATGAAATCAGATAAAAAATGAATAAGGAACCAATTATGTTTTCTTATGCGATGAACAGAAATGTGGATATTTATAACTTATTTCTATATCTATGTGTCTAAAGAAAAGACTGCTTGCATGCTGATGGGACAGAGGAAGGGAAAAAGGTGAATATTTGAATATTTGACATTTTGTTAAGGAATTTTGCTTTTCTTATTGCCTGTTGAAAGGAGACATTATTACAGAAATCTCACTGAATAACTCAAGTTTCTGTGAAACCAGATTTCAAAATAAAATTTCCTAATAGACTGAGCTATAATAATTTATATGATATATTCCTTTGTAGCATCCAATTATTTAACAATTTCTTGGTTTCCATTTTTTCCATTCTGTGTTCCCTTATAGACCCTTGTTATCTAACACATAATTACTCATCTCTGTTTCTTCTCTTTATGAATTCATTTTCCATGACTGCCTCCTTTTCCACTTCCCAAATATATTTCCCTCTTTTTTTTTTTTTTTTTGTTTGAAGCTGCCCAGAAACGTGTGTCAGTAATATTAACTTGCATCTTAAAAACCCAGCCTCCCCTTGTCTAGTTCTTAAAAGCAACGGGATAATGAGAAAAAGATGCATGACATCAGCTTTTTATTTATTCCTAGGCCCACTGTGAATCCTAAACCATGTGATGCACCTGGGTATTCTGGCTTTACTGGAAGATTCATGGACAGTTATTGTACCGGTATGATGTTTCCAGACAAATACATATATTGCAGGTGTGTAGTGCTGTTTTCACAGTGGGTTTTTGAAGGGTTATAAAGAGCATCCATGTTGTGGCAATGCACCAGCATTCAGACATCACTGAGGCATTCAGACATCAATGGTTAGCCCTTGCTTGCCTTTAAGTGAATCCATTCCAAGCAATTTGTCATCTCTCTGTTTCCAGCAATATTAAATACACAGTCTTGCACCGATCTCTTGGTGTAGAAGAATGTCTGTATGTGGAACAGTGTGTTCATTGAAGATTTTTTTTTCACCCTTCAGCCTTGTGTGGATCTTTAACATCTGCTGTGCGCTGCTTCTTTCTCTAATCTTCTGAGAGAGTCAGTAGGCACAAACTGTACTGAGAAAATTATAGTATACCACACTCTGAAACTGTGAGCTTGATTCCAGCCCGTCTGGTGGGACTGCTGCTGAAAGTCAGCATCTAAAGAAGCAACTCATTTGAATTCTGGGTGTACACGTGAGTTAATATGAATGTGCTCAGAGACTGAAGGCTGATGTATCAAAGACGCCGTTCAACACCACCTCAGGAGTGTTCCTAAAAGTGCGACCATTTTTTCCTTTCACTTCTGTCAAATTTATCAATGTCTGATGTCATTCTTTCTCAAAGAGAGAACCTCTTAATATGGATAAAGTTAAAAAAAACACGTTCATCCCTATGCATTAACATTTACTCATGGCAATTATGTCTGAGCTTATTAAATTCATGTGTTCCCCCCTTTCCTTTCTTTCTATCCCACCCCCTTCAGAAAGTGCACCAGATCTATCAATTTTTATGAAGCTGTATCTATGTGTGATACATTTATCACACATAGTTTTATATGTGTGTATATATACATCTCTCCATACATGTACTCAGTACTTATGGCTGAATAATTTTACCCACTTTTTGTATCTTACTGCTTATGGCTGAATAATTTTACCCACTTTTTGTATCTTACTGCTAGAGCATTTCCTAGGAAAACTAATGACTGCTTACCTGGAGCTAGACCAGGCTATTAGGCAGGCACATAACTGCATTGCCCCAGGAAGTATACAAGGGAGGAATTGGACCTAGTTTGTCTTGCATAGTTTGTCTTGCCTCTCCCTCCTTGTTTGTGAAACGAAAAGGTAATTTGCACTTCTCCTTTTTCGCGTGCCTTTTCCTGGTGCAGGTTAATTTTCCTATGTAGTCATCCAGCTTGCAAGAGAAGGAGCTGAACGGCTCTCACCTCTCGCCATCTCCCTTGTCCCTGCAGATCCCCACTCTCTGAGCTCTGAGGACCCTCCTGTCCTCCTGGACATCCCCTGAGGACACCTGTGTGCCAGGCTGTGGACAGGAGCTGGGACAAACTGATAAATAGTCTGTGCGCAGAGACAGGCATAAGGTTTAATGCTGCATGTCTCCTTCCATGAAACATTTGCCTGTCTGTGTTTGCTCAAATTCTCTCTAACAGGGTCAGCTCTCAGTCCCTCACCTCTGCTGCCCTGTGTGGGGCTGGGGGAGGCTGTTTGTCCCCTACCCTGTGCCACTTGTCCGCGCCTCTGTGGGGTGGTGAAAGGTGTTTGTGCAGGACCTAGGGTTGGTGAAA
>BJBW01005746.1:6248-64155 GCA_004320125.1 Scolopax mira
ATGCTCTAGCTCTGGGCAATCCTGCTTCAGCGGGGGAGCTGGACTAGATGATCTTTATGGTCCCTTCCACCTCTAAAAATTCAGTGAAATTCAGTGAAATTTGTCCATCTGCAGAGAGCCAGAGGTGACTAAGATCATACTTGAAGCTAATTATCCAGAAGGTTTTTGTCAAAGCTCTATCATCTAAATTAACTTGGTTCATTGGTAACTTGGATTCTTAGAAATGACACCTCAGTAAAGACAAAAGACTGAACACCACAGATTTTCTAGATCATGAAATACTGTCAATAATTTTGAGCATGCTTCTAAAATGGAAGACATGATCAGATCCATGTGGGCAGTATGCAGGATTGGTCAGAGGACACAGATGACAACCTGACACTCACCAGGAACACAAAGCCTAACCTGATAATAAGGAAGAGGCTAAGGTAGCTGCAGACTACACATATTCTTCTATCTGTATCTATACCTCATGACCTAAATAAAGTGAAGGCGAATCAACACATGATCTAATGTAATTGCTGCCTCAGCAATATATTTCCTTTAAATTTTTCACATACACAATACATGATATTGTAGTGAGTTCAGACAACTAAAGCAGTGAAAATTTTTGGCTCTTTGTTTCTAGTCTTCATTGGCATATTTCTACCACTGCTTGGGTAGTGAAATCAAATTAGCTTTTTTTTTTGCTGTTGTTTACAAGAGAAAGCTAGTGTTACCTATACTAAGTGTCCAAAAAATAAAGGCCAAAATGGAAATAAAATAGTGATTTCTAATAGCTATTTTTATTTGATTTTCAGTTTTTGAGTTCTTAGATCACATTTGGGTCATATTTCTATACTGCTGTGAGGGATAGAAGTGCTAAAAGCAGAGGAAGAAACAACCTAGAAATTCTTATGTAATCAAACGACTCCAGAAGGGGTTTAAAGGAAAATAACAATAACAGGGAGCTTGCAATAAAATTCTGAGAGCTGGTAATAATTAAATTTTATTTTTGTGGAAAAAAAAAAGGAATGTAATAATTCTTGGCAAACCACTCTTAATAGAATTTTATTTATTTACTTTTCTACTAGAATTTAAAATAAACTGTAGAAAGAATTTCTCTTATGCTATTTTGTGAATATGAAACTGAATATGATCTGACAACTGCCTGTCCACTCCACACAAACGAGTAAGCATGAAAGCTTTCTTCTGATCCCTCAGACTGACTTCAGAACTTCATAAACTTCTTTCAAATGCTTAAATTAATGCTTATCTTGTGCCATTACTAGCATACAACTGATGAAGAAATTAACAGATTTTTTTTTAACAAAATTCAGTATTAAATAAATTTTCATTCCTGCGAAGATATCTTTTGTTCTTGAATTTATTCCAGATAATTTTACTTGCAGTCTGCATTATATTTGTAATATTTCTGTTTATTGGAAAATATAGACATTTATGTAGTATTTATTCTTGTATGTTTTCTATCTCTAGAGGAAGCAGTTCTGTTGAGTAAAAAGTGAGTCTAAAAACTTAAATCAACAGACACGGAGTCTCACTTTGTTACTGTAAGCTCAGCCACAGTAGGAAAGGAAAGTTCAAAGGTACAACTTTGCATTGCTGCCAAAATACACGAGCCCTATCTCACTGGATTGAGTCAGTTGAGTCCCACTGTGATGATGGAGTTCAGGCTGCAAGAAGAGTTCATGTTGGGCTGACTCTGCAGTACCACCCTAGAATGCAATGTGCAGTATCTGTTTTGTATTCCCTTGGGCTGGGAATTTATAGCAAACACTGCTTTTGGGAACAGTATTAGCAACTGAAATACTGCTGCACAAAGTGGCCTCCCAGTAACTCTTAGCTACTGCCACAGCACGCACACATAATAAAAATAGAATCTTGCTTGTTCATCTGAAGTCGTTTGTGAGTTGTCAATTTAAGTGATTACAAATAACTGTAACTTAAATCTGACAAATACAAAGCCATTTAGCTTAGAATTTCAAATAAAAAAATCCAGCAAGTTAACTGAGGCAAAATGGATATTGTATTGAGATGCCAAAGCCCTCTTAGAGTGGGAGGCAAGCACCTTTTCTTCTTAAAAAGATAGTGCCTGTAAAGTAATACATAACGGTAATGTAAGTACATTGACAAAACTAGAGTGTTTTAATTGCTGCAAATGTTTTTTGACTAAACTACCAGTGCTTATATTTCGTTTCAATTTGTTTGTTTTCCCAAGGTCTTTTTTTTTTTTCTAAAGACAGTATGAATTGTTAAACAAAGACCTGAAAATCATATGCTTTGGCTCTGTTCTGAGCAAAAACATTGCTGGGTTCTGATTTATGCCCTGTTTAATAACCGTAGCTTTATCAAGGCTACTGCTGTGTACTCTGCTGTGAATTAACCTGACTACACCTTAACACCTCCACCATCTAAAAGGAGGTAAGCTATACTTAAATGAATTTTGCAGTTTGACCAAGATATTAAAATTAAAACTTCTGTTCAAAATCCTATTATTTCTGAATAAAAGAAGCTTAAAATTTAGCATTTTTTAAAATTAAAGCTGAAATTCTTATTTAAATAATTCCTGTACTTATTCTTTTAATCTGTTCTCAGTCAGGAAATCAGTATGTTCCAGTGCATTGCTAACCAGCGTGCAACACTAAAACATAAAATGTGTCGCAAAAGTGTTTTCTAATATTAAAATTGGGTAGATCACATATATTTGCAATATATATTGTACTTGCATAGGCTTGTGGCTTTTGTGCTGTATACGTGTGCATGAACATAATGGGCTGGTAAGAGTGAGGATGTGTAGGTGTATGTTCTCAGCTGCTATCCCTAGGGCTAGGGAGAGTCTCATCTGTGTCCTCTGCATACTCTACAAAGTTTGGGTGGTCGTGGACCGTGTTGCCCCTTCCAGCAACCACTCCTTGGGTTAAGAAGGGTATCGTGTCTTATTCAGTGAGTCTGGGTGGCCACGTACTCTTCACACCCTCTTTCACAGTGATGAAACTCAGCTCTTCATTTTCCAGGCAGCCCTTCCATAACCAGGTGACTCTCCCAGTTAGTCTATGACAGGCTACACACCACATGCAGGGTCAAAGCTCAGCTCCTTCCTAGGCTTTAATTTCACCAAGAAACAAAAGAACAATGAAACAATCAACTCCCAAGGCTCAGCTAAACGCATCTCCTTCATTTTACTGCAACACAAGCCTCATCTCCCTCTGCCAGGCCAGCCAAACTCTGGAATCTGCTTCCTCCTCTTAATAGCCTCCAGCTGTGGGTCCCTCCCTCCTGTTGCTGGCAGGTGCTATGGGGTGGGGAAAACACCATCCCTACCACTAGGACACTGTGAACTACCTCCTTCCTCTGGCCTCGGTTCCGCTGACGCGCACTAATTTATATTAGCCGTGTCCTAGTAATTTTGATAAATTTTAGGTTGCTATTTAGTTCCAGCTCTCATCTTTTCAGGGGCACATCAGACCTTTACTACCTTCATCTCTGCTCATCACATGAAAATGACACTTTCTTGTCCCTGAGTGAAAAGTGAGTCACGCTAGCAGTGGAACTCCACGTCCCTGTGTCACTGAATCTACTGTGCCAGATATTTCCAGCTTTTTGTAACTGTGCAAATTCATTTGAATGCATTATAATGGTAGCTATTAGATGCAGTTGGAAAAATTAGTAGTTTCGGTCAAGTACTCTTTTCACCAATTTGTTCCATCTAAACAGTCTCTCAGCTATGACACTGTTGTCTCAGTGATGAGGTGATACTTCTCACTACAGACCTTGCCACTTTTATATCCCAAAACCATTCTTCCTACAACTATAATCATGTTATTATTTACAGCTATCACAAAACTGAAAGGGGTGCCCCTCGCAGCCCTGAATGCACAGATAAACTGCCTTATAGTTAGTCAGTTACAAAAAAAACCCCAAACAAACCCACATCACAAAACCTCCAGAAACCTTGACTGGAAGTGAGCATGTTTTGAATTAATTGTCTAAACAAGATCTAACATATTTCTAGGGTTATAATACATTACTAAAATATAAAAGATGTTGTCAAAATCTGCTAGAAATAATTTCAGAAATTTTGACATCTTTTGCTTACTGCTGCTGAGAAGCATCTTCCAGAAAGTATCTGTCTGTGATGGAGTTTCCTAGCAAATTACTGGTGACGAACAAGGGTGGTCAACATAAAAATCCCAGGAGATATGCAAATCCATTAGTAGAAAATGTTAACACTTCAAATTAAAATCAGAATAGCAATGACACCTTTTGTTTAAAAGAAAATGAGAATACTCTATTATGTACTTACGTTTCTTGACATCTAATAATGCAGTGCTGGGGGTTGCCACAACAGATGAAGCAATGCTTTATTTAACATTTAGATAAGGAGAGGAAACAGAGAAACAGGAAAAAAAAATTATGTGATCAGGATTAACTGCAACATATATGTACATGTTTCAAAGAAATATGTGGAACTTCCCAACTCAAAAACAAACAAACAAACAAAAATATTTATGCTTGCTCCCACTGAGGCAACTTAGGGAGCACTTTTATTTGTGTAACTTTCATAGACAAAAGTCATAGCGGCTAGATTTCAGTTGTGTAATGTATTTCTCATAGACCTCTTACCAGTGGAAAAGCCACAAAAAATTGCCTGGTTACTCAACAGTTGTGTAGTAGGAAAATTTCTTTGACCTAATTTGAACTAAATGTTGTTTCGTTTGAAAAAAAAAAAAAAAAGTGAAATGCAAAGTGAAATATTTAGGCTTGGAAGAATTCCGCCCAATAGTCTCATACATTTGGTAGCTGTATATGCAGGTGTTCCAAAATGCAGAAATTAGGGAGAAAGATGACGTACAAAATTCTCCAAGACAAGGCAAGGTCTCCCAATTCATCAGAAGTTGCCAACAGCATGTTTTAGGTTTTCTAAAATATTCTAAGAATTATAATGAAAGCTGTTTTGGTTAATAACTATAAACTTTATATAGAGAGCCAACTTATGAAATGGCAGGAAAAGAAATATGAGGATGCTTAAACCGTAGACAAAAATAAGACACCCATAAAATAAGGGCTATGGGGAAGTGTTGCTCGTCTGCTTATTGCGGTAACATCTTGTGCCGACACTAACAGCAAATGCACAGATTTCTCTTTTAAGTTGTAAAGTTATAGGGATTTTGTTTTGTATTTTGTCAAGCTGTGAACCTAGCCCCTGTAATAACACAATCTTTTCAACTAAACTTTCAATGACCTTGTACTTGGAAAATGTTTTTAAATCCCATTTAGTCATTACAGTTGTTTAGCAGTTAATCCAAGTATATTGTTTTTAAGTAAAGTGAGCTTCTTGTTGCCCACGTATGATAGGGAACAAACGGTCAAGGGGACAATGATAAAAATATTAGGAAGCAGATGAAAAGTAAAAAAAAATGGTTATTACAAGGCAGTGATGGAAAGTGACTGAATTATTTAAGGGAAAAAAGAAGCAAAAAGCCCTCAAAGCAAAGAAAAAGGTAAAAATAGAAACATGTTAGAATTATTATAGCACAGTCATTAGGGTTAAATGAATATGTAATAACACATAAAAATAATTGAAAATTTAAGATCATGGAATCATGGAATTGTCAGAGTTGGAAGGGACCTCTAGATCATGAATGTAAGAATGATTCAATACACAAAGAGTGATGAACAACAATAAAAATTATAAAGGATGTTCTAAGGAGAGACACAGTATTCATCAAGTAATTATGGAATCTCCTTATATCTCCATATAACTGGACAGTCTCTCACCTTAAAATTTACATTCATAATTGTGCAGATAACAATTGCAGTCATAATAAAAATACTTTTATATAAAAACAGACAGTTTGACCCCGAGTAGTGTAATCACTTTCTTCTTCTGAGAAGGGACTCCAGAGCACAATGTGCTGCAAAAAACTTTTATGGGTTTCATCCAAAACTGAGGATGTTGAAATCTTTCTGTCAGGGCCATGGG
The DNA here is from genome assembly GCA_004320125.1 of Scolopax mira. NCBI lineage: Eukaryota > Metazoa > Chordata > Aves > Charadriiformes > Scolopacidae > Scolopax > Scolopax mira. The sequence goes on from BJBW01005746.1 coordinate 12,232, forward strand.
TGTAAGAGTAGAACATTTGTATATATCTGTTACAATTCACATGGTATGTAAAACTCCTCTCCACATACACACAGAATGAATTTCATTTCTTGCCATAGTGGTACATTCAGGGCAAATTTTCTGAAATCTGTGCAAAAGTTACAATGGCGGGGAAAACATACTTCTGTGTGAAAATTTGTATGATACTCCTATACCAAGCCTCTAACATCAGTGAAATGCAATTCAGCTGGTGCTTATTTCCAGGCTAAAAAAATATCCTCCCCTCATGTTTCACCTTCTTTCCTCATTTGCTTCAGAAAATTCTAGTCTTTTTATGAGTACTTCGCTTCCCAGGTAGGCTAAAGGAAACACTCAAAGTTTTGCTTTGGCAACATTGTTTAATCCTTTTTTTCAAAACCAAGTACTCTGCATATCACAATCTGAAATTCAGTGTATTTACACATCAGCCCAATTACCTAATGTACTATAAGAGAACCTTCAAGCCTTTCTTAACTTTCAGTTGTAGGCTCTCAAATCCAACACTGGAAACAGTAAATCTGTAAAATCTTCCTGCACAGAAAGTTTCAGTGCTTGTGCGTCCTAAAGCACCATCAAGAGCTACTCTTAAACCAGGTTCCTTACTTTACAATAGTTTAGGTTGGAGAGGATCTTGAAGATAACCTACTTCCAAGCCCTCAGCCATGGGCAGGGTCATCTCCCACTTAGACCAGGCTGCTCTACCCACAAACGTTAATACCCAATTCACAGAAAAGAAAAATAATTCCGAAGAGGCGTGCTACATTGTGGTAAACTAAAACTGGCCGGAGCCTCAGCACCCACAGCAGAACACCCAGGAATATCTGCACCGTTCATACAGACATCTTCCGTATCACTAACAGAGATGTGAGACAACTACTCCAGCAGTTACGACGACGATGGCTCGGGAAGGGCAGAAACCCGCCGGATTCCCAGGCACTTGCAAAATCCCGCGCTCAGCACCGTAGCTGGACCGCGGCCGCTCCCGGTTCGTGAGGAAAATGGGCAGGCTCCCACCCAACCCTGGGCAGGTGCCACACACCGCCCCGTCTTCTGAGGTGCCTGCCGCTGAGGGGATGCCACCCTTACATCACCGGCACAGGGCGCCCAGAGGGCCCTATCCGCGGCACCCTCCGACACAGTGACCGCTAACGGCCAACGGCCGCGAATACCAACGGGCCACCTTCGCGCGCGCGGGGTAATCAGGCGGCCGGCCGGCCGGTTGGTACCTCGGACCAGGGCGCACGCGCAGCTCTGCCGCTCGGGCGGGCAAATTCAAACCTGCCTCTCGCCCCCTTCTGTTTCTCGGGGCAGCCGTTGCTTTGACGTCATTGCACCGCGTCCTTCTTGTCTGCGGTTTCCGGCGCTCGCCCGCGCGGTAAGTGCAGCTGAGAGGGGGGAAAGTTTTCATTTGTGTGGTTGACGGCACCGGTTGTCTCCCTTTTCCCTCAGGAGCGGGCGGGCAGGCGGGGGCTTTCCGCGCCCTCTCCACCGGGCGCGGACCCCTCGTCTCCCCTTGCCGCCGCGGAAGGGGCGACGGGTTCTCACCAAGACGCCGGCGATGGCTTCGGGGAGCGCGGAGGCGGCAGCGCGGGTGGCAGAGCTAGAGGAAGAGATGCGGAGTCTGGCGGAGGAGCTGAGCCGCTGCCAGGTACCGGAGAGCCGGGGCCCTTCCCTCCGGGCGCGGCGGTGAGAGGCATCCCGAAGCGGCGCGGCTGGGGTCGGGCGCGCACGTCCTTGCCCCCCCGCCCCTCTTTCTCGGGAGCCTTCTCCGGCCCACAGTTCGAAAGTACCGCGGGTTCGCGTCCCGGTTCTGGTGGACGCGGAGGGTAAGAGGCGGGAGCAGAGCTCCAGGCTGCCCGGTATGGGGCAGGAGGGCCGGGTGGGTGCCGTGGGCGTTCGCCTCAGCATCCGTCACGCCTTTGACGGGCGCCCCACGGCGCCGAGGGGCGTGCGGCGCCCACCTGTTGGGCGGCGGCGGCGGCCCCCAGGTCCAGCATGGCGCCTCCGCAGCCGCTGTGGGAGCGGGAACAGCTCTGTGAGGTGAATTTAACAGCCCCGGCCACTTTCTCTGGCTTTAAAGCAAAGACTTGTCCAGGAAGCTTTTTCTTTCTCCCCGCTCCACCAGAAGACACCATTTATTTGCTTGCTGTGTGATGGCAGGAGTACTGAGGTGCTGCCTTGTGCAACTCCTGGAAAAATGAACGAACAGAGGGATTTTACAGAAATGTAGGGCTGGAAGGAACCTTTAGAGGTCATTTAATTTCTCTCCCTACCTTGTGGCAGGACTAAGTATGCTTAGGATGTTCTTGGGAGGGAGGGCTTTATGAACTATTACGGTTGTACTTTCAAAAGTTCCCCCAGACTGTCTCCCTTTTACCTCCCTTCACAGGTACACTTCCCTCGTTTTTCCAGTTGGTCCTTTGTGGCTTATGTTTAGGTACATTTCATGAAAATAACAAAATGCGGACAGTATGAGGTCTAGTCATAGAGATCTACACTAATTCTCTGCCAAACAAGTGGATTATACTAAGGGATGCTGCTGAGAGGAAGGTGACATCGAATGCTGTGGTTGCTTTCTTCCTGGTGGCCAAACCAGTATTTTCTTGTGACGTGATCTTTTTAAATCCACAAAGAGCTGGTCTGACGTAATCATATCTGTGAGCAAAAAAGTGTCCACATTGGAGTTAGTAGTGGCTTGTTGCTGAAGTAGGATTGGTTCACCTGGCAACCGGCACTGGATTTCCGGTGTGGACAGAATCTAGATTGCTTACAGAAACTTGTTTTAAAGGAGAACTACAGGGAGAGGGAACTGTCAGTAAAAATCCTTCTTAGAAACACTGAACAATGAATGGTTTGATGATATTTTTAATTAATTGTGAGAGAAGTTTAGAAAACTTTTTATAATGATAATTTAGCTTCCCCTTTTTGATATGCAGATGTGCAGTATCAGGCAAAATTTGTTAGAGGCAGAAGGAAGGCCCCGTGCTCTGCTCATTTACTAGTTGAACATAAATTATAAATTACTAAAACCTACTAGCATGAAATACTTTTGAAAATCATTATAAATAATAGAGACTTTGAAGTAAACAGTGCAAATCTGAATTTCTACTCACTATGATAACAATAATCTGTGTACATAAATAAAGTTATATTAAATATCTGATTTCCCCTGTAGATTGATTCAATTACATGTGCATTTCTACTTGTTCCTTGATCAACCTATTCCAATCATTTTGAAGTCAACAATCAGAAAATACTTTTAAATGTATTTATGTCTTATGCATATTATTTTGCCATTCTTATGTTTTTGTCTTGTATCAGATCAGGTAGCTTCCTGGGTGGGAAACTAGTGAAAAAGAACATGAAAGTAAGTAGTTCCTGTATTGGAGAACAGAACTTGGTCTGTGTTCTGCAGTAATCTCTCCAGCTTTAGGTATCTAGAATCTAATACATACCGTCCTTCTAACTGAAGATGCATGTTTTCAGGGTTTATTTCAGGTTATTAATAAAACAAAGGGAACTGAAGCAGTGATCTCTAAGATGGGATTCTTTTCTGAAAGCAGTGTTATAGACATCTACATGCTTAATCATTTTACTAATCCGTCATTAAATGTAAAGAGACATATTTAAGAATGAATGTTACGTAAAGAAGGGGGAGGCATATTTTAGTGAGTAAAAGATGTGGTAACCCAGTCAATTATGCAGTTTTTCAAAAGTAAGATTTATTTAAAATAATTAAGCTTTTTTGAAAGTTTGTGAAGTATTCTGAATTTGTATAGAAACTAAAATAGGCTTCACTAAGCTTCAGCTGGTTTAAAAGCCAACTTACAAAATTATCTGGGGATGATTAATTAATTTTAAATTCATATTTTCATATGAAGACTTGATGCAAAGACAGGCCACTTGAAAACATAAATATAGAGGGGCAATGTTAGTGTTATGCTTTTCTAATTTCCTCACAGTTAAAGTGTAAAGTTTTTACAAACCATCCAATTCCTTTAGTGGAATTATATTTCATTTGCTTTGATTTCCGTTGGATTTGGTTCTTGTCTTAAATTTGTGGGTCATGTTAATCAGAATCATGAAGCTGTTTAGGTAGGAAGCAACCTCTTCAGAGCATCTATCCCACCCCACCCTAGAGCAGGTTGCCTAGAATGGTATCCAGTCAAGTTTTGAGTATTTCCATGGCAGGAGGCTACAGCTCCCCAGGGCAACCAGTGCCAACATGTGAAGTCCCTCACAGTACAAGTGTTTGAGTTGCTATTAAAACTTTCCTTGTTTTAGGCTCTTATGTTCTATTCTGTTAGGTAGGGTTATCTCTTCTGGAGACTACCTTAGCAGGCACTTTGGATAGAAGTGTTATGTATTTAAAGACATTAGTGAGAGGATGCTAGCTTTTAATCCAGCAACTGGATAAAATTGCCTAAGGTTGGTTTTGTTTGTTTATTATTGTTTTTTTTCTTTGGAGAATTACATTCACAGACATAAACTGTACTTCCAAAGCATTCTTCCCAATTGAAACCTAGTTTAATAGTTTAACAGTGTACTAGAACTGAAGGATTAGCCTTAAGTATTTGTTTAGGCATCAGCATTTTGTATGTTTTATTTTTCAAAGAAAAAAAATTATCAAATGATTGAGGCTGAAAGTTTTAATTGGTTCTAGGGAACACTGATTGAGCTTGTGGAAATACAGATATATATATATATATCCAAAAGTTTTCTAGCACCTGAATAAAATGTGCTAAAGTTTTTTTCTACTTCTCTGGACCCACTTGGACTGTTATGTTCACAGTCATATAAACTGAACTTCTGAAATGAAGTCTTTCCAGTGGAAGCTGGAATCTATTGATGATATGGTGTTCATTGGCTAAATCCATGGCTAAAAGCCTTCCTTTGCTAATGAAGCTCCTCAGTCTTAGTGGAAGTATTGTGCATGATAGCTTTGCTCTAACCACAGGTATTCCAGGCATCTGCTTTTGGCTGTTGTCTCTTTTCTGTAACAGGATCCTGAAGCTGACCATTTTTCTCATCTGGGATGGTGGCCATTATGTTCAAACCTATGTTCTTTTTCTTCACATTTCTTTTGTCATTTAAGGTAACGCTTTCCACCATGTAAAGGTGTCTAGAGAGTCAAATGTATCTTGAAGATTTTCTTTTTTTCCTCTCTACTCTTCTATAAATAAGATTCTGCTGGTAAGTATCAACTTCTGCAGTTTACAGTGTTTGGTATTTTCTTTAAGACTCCTAAAAACATTGTGTGAGTTTGAACCATAACAAGGAAGACCTTGGAGGAGGGCCTGTTAAAAGCACAACAGTTTTCTTTCAGTAAAAACTCATGTTATCTTGTAATTCTGTGATGGGATTTGCAAAAATGATGATCACTTAATAAAGGACTTTTCAGTGTTCCCCTTCTAATTCTACTTGAGAATTAGTTGATAAGTTGAGTAATTGTCCCAAAAATAATTGCAAAGGAAACATGGATTATTTTTTTCTTTTTAATTTGTGTTTCCTTTGGGACCTTGTTGTTCCATTTGTATGCCTGGCTTAACATTGTTGGGGGGCAGTGGAAAGGCAGAGGTCACGCTGTAAGTTATGGCACATCTGGTCTCTGATACTTGCTTCAAATGCTACATTCTATTTTAGGTTTTTTAGGTGGTGCTGCCTACCACCTTAGGCATGGAAAGACCCTTCCATGGAAAATCTTCAATGCCTATATTCTTACTCCTCGCTGATCTGGTGTGTGTTTTACTCCATCTCATTGTCTCCTGTGATTCATATTTTTTGGAGGCAAATGAATTGTGCTTTGCAAGCATAGTTGCTCCTGGTATAGGAAATAAGAGTGGTTTGTCTATTTCTGTTGTTTGGGGTTGTGTTTTGTTTTTTTAAGGGTAATGATCTGCTGTATCTCTGGAAGCTCATTCTGTGAGTGGAGTTTCTGGACCAAGAGTATTGTTCTTTAGCTTTCAGGTGCTTTCTTTTTAATTTTGTGTATTTGAACCACATGATGACTATATTGTAAGAATTGATTTACAGCATATTTTGTAGTTGATTTCTTGCACTCCTTCTTTGTTGGTAGAAGTACTTGGTGCAAAATAATGTGCATATCTAAAGCAGAAGATACGTTATTCGGTGTTTTAGCTCTCAGTCTCTTAACTACTAACCTGAACTACAGATGCTTTCATGCTTCCTATTCTGTAACTAAAAAGATAGGAAAGGTTCTTTAAAATATCATGTGGTGGAAAACTTCGTGAAAGCCTTGCTTGAAACAAAACAGTGTGATTTGAGACTCTGTTTTCCACATCCAGTTGAGTGTCTCATGTTGTTAGAAATAAGAAGAGTTGGAAGAAGCAAGCATATCTTCTGTTTTTCCTTATGCCAGTTATATATGCTAGTAGTTATATGCTAGTAGTTATAATTCATAAAACTACTTTGGTTTGATTACTTCATTTTTGTATTTTGCATAAGTTATGAATCACTTTCTCATGTGCTGAGTGTGCTGTTTTCGGTTCAAACAAGTGTTTTAACAATTTACCCATTATTAGTTTAAAAAGAAAACCAAAACCAACAGGCTTAATTTTATTCATTGCAGCTTTCATTTCAAAGATAATATGGCATCTCTTGCTGCTAAAAAAAAGCTGGTATTTTCCTAATTGAGGAAGCTTTTCCTTTCTAACTTTATGGTTCAGCAAAAAGTAAGAGTACCCTGCTTTTTGTTTTTCCCTGCAGTTGTGGGCACTGTTTTTAGGGTGCTCTTGTCAGTGTTTTCTTCTCCAGCACATGTGTTTTTCCTGTCAGTGATGGCTATAATGCCTATCCTTTTGATATGTTAGGAATTTATAGGACTATATGTGTCTGTAAGCATTTTTGAGTAGAAGAGGAAAAAGGAAGGTGGGCTGTTTCTTTGTGGAAAGTGGAGTGATGGGAGCTTTGCCTACTGCTGGCTTCATGTTTCCTGGTTGCTGTGAGAAGCTGTGCATAGACCTGTTCTGGTCTTCATGTCTTATTTTATACTGTCTTTGCAGGAACAGTATTTTGTGGACAGCTGGACTGTATTGTTTTGACCACTTTGTGGATCAGGGAGCGATGTGAAATATTCTATTTGTTATCACTAGCATTGGTAACAGATGGGAATTGCTATAACAAACTCTTCATATGAAAAATATTTCATTAGCTGGAGAAACAGATGCATTCTTTCATTCTGGACCAATTTAATATCGAGGACACCCACTGAAAATCTCATGTAGCCATGATAACATTGACTTACAAGTTGTTTTAACCCCCCCCACTTTATTTACAAGTAAATATGAAGAATATATTAAATAACAAAAAAGAAGTTACATTGTTTCATGATATGTAAATAGCTATTTGACATGCATGTTGACAGTACGTACAAGAAATGTTTTTAAATCAATAGCTGGGCATTGAAACTAATAAACTAATACTACATTTTAAAAGCAGTAATTCTTCCATAGTGATATGTTTTTATGTTGACTTGGTTCTTACTCTTCTGACTTTGTGACCAAAATTCAAATGTTTGTGAACAAAATTTAAATGTCTACATACTACCGGTATGAGAATTTGAATGTACTGGTATATCTTCTGGTTGAATTGTTGATATCCGTACTGTCCTTTCAAAATGGGGCAAAGTGATTAATGCTCCCATTCATTAAATACTAATTCTTTTATTGGTGATTACGCCAAGACCACATATTTATTGATGCCAAAGGGTGCCAACTGTTTAGTGCTTTGGGTGTTTTTTTTGTTATTTTATACTCTTATATTTTGCCATAAGGAGTCTAAATCACATGAGTACAGGTGTTGTTAATAAAGGCTGTATTCTTTATATATTATATATATATTATAGATAATATATGTATTATAGATAGAAGTATTGTTGTTGAATAGCTAAGTTTGTGTAATTTCTTTTGTTTTTTTTACTTGTGATAAATTAAAACTAAATAGAATGAATTTTTGCATACCTGGTCTTTCCTTCTGAAAAATACTTGTTTGGAATATTTGAGTAAAACTGAAAAGGAACCGAGATGGAGAATTATTTTTTTTTTCCTAAAGAACTATTTTTGCACTTCATAAAAGTGGGCACCTATTCACAGTATGTCTGTGTGCAACTATTTCAAATTGGTCCCCATCATATCATTCTAAAACTTGAATCTAAAATTTGGCATAGAGATCATGGAGTCATAAAGTGATTTGTGTTGGAAAGGACCTTTCCAGATCATCTAGTCCAACCCCCCTGACGTGGGCAGAGACATCTTTCAGTAGAGCTGGTTGCTTAAAGCTCCATCCAACCTGACTGTGAACACTTCCAATGATGGGACATCCACAAGCCAGTACCCCACCAGCCTTGTTGTAAAAAATACCTTCCTTATGTCAAGTCTAAATCTAGCCTTTTTCAGTTTAAAACTGTTGTCCCTTCTGTCACTACCGGCCTTGATAAAAAGTCTGTCTCTTTCTTAGAAGCCTCCTTTAGGCCTCTTTTCCAGGTTGAAAACCCACAACTTTCTCAGCCTTTCTTCAGGAGAGGTATTCCATCCCTCTGATCATCTTTGTGACCTTAATGTGGACCTGCCCTGATGGGTCCATATCTTTCTGGTGGTAGTCTCCCCATAGCTGTATGCAGTACCCCGGATGGGGTCTCGTGAGAGCAGCGTACAGAGGGAGAATCATCTCACTTGACCTGCTGGACACGCTTTTTTTGACACAGCCCAGGATACAGTTGGCCTTCTGGCCCGTAAGCACACGTTGCGGGCTTATACCACGTTTTTCACCCACCATTCATAGTCTTTCTCTGCAGGACCTACTCTCAATCCTCCAGCCTGTATCGATGCTGGGAGTTATCCTGGTCCTGCGCTTGGCCTTGTTGAATTTCATGAGGTTCACATGGGCCTGCTCAAACCTGTCTGCTTCCCTCTGGATGGCATCCCTTCCTCTAGTATAGAAACTGCACCGCTCCGCTGCACACTCGCTGAGGGTGCATTCCCTCAATCCCACTGTCTCTGTCATTTATGAAGGTATTAAAAAACCATTGGTGACATTATGGACCCTGGAGGGGCACCACTTGTTACTGGTTTCCATCTGGAGATTGATCTGTTAACCGTAACTCTCTGGACAGGGCTATCCAGCCAATTCCTTATCAGCCTAACAGTCCATCCATCAAATCCGTATCTCTCCAATGAAGTGGCAACAATGTTGTGGGGGACTGTATCAAAAGCTTTATAGAAGTCTATGTAGATGACATCCTTCTTTCTTCACATATCCACTGGTGCAGTCACTCCATTGTATAAGGCCGTTAGTCAAGAGCAATTTGGCCTTGCTGAGGCCATTTTTAATGTCTCTAATCACCTCCTTGCCATCCATATGCCTTGACATTGCTTCTAGGAGGATCAGTTCCATGACTTTACTGGGTACTGCAGTGATGCTGATTGGTCACTAGTTCCCAGGCTCCTCCTTTTTACCTTTTATAAAAAAGGGTATGGTATTGCCTTTCCTCCAGTCACTGGGGATTTCGTCTGACTGCCATGAGAACACGCAGAGGTGTCTATGTTTATTGTGTAGTTACATATTCAACCTGGAGGAGAATGGCTGCAGCAGGTCTGGTTTTCCTGTCAAACTGTATTTTGATTTGGGAGGAGGTTGCTGTTCTTGGAGAATGACTTCAGATAATCTTGTTCTTTGTTGTTCTTAAGTGTGCACTGTTTCAACTATTTCAGGTATGCAAAATTCCCTTATTTGTCTGCAATCTTTCAGGGTTTTGAAAGTATTACAAAGTCATTTCAGGCAGAGTTGATGCGATGGACCCAAATTCTACTTGATTAGTTGTGGTAATTCAGAGTGAATATACCCAAATGTATGTCTATGGTTATATCGTCTCTACAATAGAACTCCTCGTGCATTCCTGTATTCTTGGATGCATTGAAAATCACAAATTAATTATGTTTATATTAATTGGAGCGTTATATTTAAACAAAAGTAACTCTGGTCTATGCTGAACCATTGAAATTATCCTGTGCTCTCAAGTAAGTGACTGGAGTCTTAAAAGAACTCTCAGAATTATAACACTTCCAGAAAGCAGCGATGTGACTTAGAAAATTCATGTCCCGTTCCTTTCTGTGCATCTTCCATCCAAATGATTTCAATGACTATGGCTTATTTTAATTTAAGTAGTTTAGATATTTATAGATTGAAACGAAAGCTCACAGATATACCTCACCCTTCATCTATAAAGCCATTAAAGCAAACCCTTACCTTTGGAACTGAACCCTTTGCTTTTTCGTATCATCCCCTCTAACACAATTCTTACATCAAGTAAGAGTTAAGTTTTTTAATGTTGGATACTTAGAAAAAAGCAATTGTCAATGTAATGGCTGTACCTGTGAATGAAGGCATTCTGACCATGTGATCACCAAAGAGCTGAGGAAGTAATTTACTTTTAGTTACTCAGTGGCATTGTGTGTCACAGGTCCATTCTATCTCATAACTTCTTTATACTATTTACTGAGTGTTTATTTCTGCCCTGTCCTCCTGTAATGATACTGATCTGACTTCTGTGATGTTAATTTATTGACTATGTCATGACAGGCCAGGAAATATCTTGTATTTCTTGTCTGTTGATGCCACAATGAGTCAATTATTTATGTCAATAAAGAATTTTCAGTGATGTGCATTGCTGTCTTTTTGTCACACTTGTGGACTAATCTGAGAGTCCGTTTATACAGTGTTGTGTAATGACAGCATCTTTTAGTATCAGTGATGCAATATTTTTGGTTAGACCGCTGTTAGTGTGCCAACATTGTAACATGTATTATTTTTTTGTGGTGCCTGTTTGCTTTTAACTTCAGTCTGAGTGAGGATGTAATCACTTGGGGGGTATGTGTGTATACTTACTGACGCACAATTTTTTATATTCTATATATATGTTTAAGTAAAGCAGTATACCATTTTTTTCAAACTTCTGATTCAAAGGTATTTTTGTGGCCAAAACTACCAACAAGATAGCAGGAAATTCTATAAATAGAAAATTACTACTGGAAGATATATTAAGTTATTTTCCTAGTATCGTAAAATTACATGTTGATTGCATACCCCCTATACTGCAACATTAAGCAATTGGGGAGTAAATGGGAAAGTGTTCTAAAAGCTGGTGTGTATAAGACACTAAGTTTTCTTGCGAGTTACTGATCAGTCTTCTAGTGGCTCTTTAGATTGTTGAAAAGCATAGTACCTCAAAGATACGTTCTGTGGAGTCTAAGAGTATTCTGAACTGTGACCACTCAGTGACTGGGTGGGTTGTAGAAAGAATTCCACTTATTTAGGAATATAATACATGACTGGAAACCACAAAGACATACTGGCACAGAAGGATCAAGAGTCTGCACTGGCAGCAAACAACAGTGTAAGTTTAAAATTCTTATGAGACGTCAAGAAGCAAGTCTGTCACTTGCATGTAAAGTGTATATGTCAGCTTGTTTAAAGGCTTGAGCTTTTCAGTCAGAAGTATATTTAAATGTTAAGGGAGTCCAAAACAATCCATATTAACAATTTTCTTGCAGATGTTTCAATGCTTAAACCAGCCATTTTATCTCATGCTTTTCCTTCATTCCATATCACATTTTGAATTTGCATACAAACTCTTCCAGCCTGACAGTTGTGAGTATTTCACTTTGTATTGAAATGTTCACTTCATAATACAGAAAATTTTCAGTATCTCATTATTGTAGAGTTGTTACTAAAAATTACCAGTAAACCAATAGCTCCCTCTGTCCTCACAACTGTTTCATTTTGCCTTTTAGGGGCATCTGCTAATTATAAAAATATAAAATGAGAGTTTGTGTCCCAATCTTTTCTAGCAATTATTGGGGTAGGAGGGGTGGGAGGTAGGGTGTATGGGAAAGAGGTTGGTTTCTTGGGCTTCATGGGTTTTTTTTTCCCCGTTCTGTGGGTATTTTCTTACAGATTTCAGAAGATGGGTCTTCCTAAATAATAAATAATAATTTGTAACGCTATAAAAATTTAAGGCATGATATGAACATTACTAATAGTTAACATGCTTTGAAATAAATACAGTGAAACATCAAAAAGAGTTCTGATTTCAAACTGTAGGTAACTGAGATGCTTGATGTATGAATTTATGCTAAAGGAGGAGATTGTTCACTTTATCCTTGTTCTCAACACAGTGAACAACAGACACATAAACAAAAATGAAACCTACCTGTAAATTTAATACGCACACTATTCCTGTGAACAGCAACAACAACAAAACGGCTGTTTGTGGCACTCTGCTCACTGCTAATTTACGATTTTCCTGTAGCAATTCAGTAGCATTACTTTAAAAGAATAACTGCTTGATAAAGCAGTGTAAAAATACTCAAAACATTCTATGTTTTGGTCACTTTAGATAAATAAGCATGTGCCATATATATATTTTTTTTACATACTTTTGATATCTAATGTCCAGAATAGTTTCTATGCTTGTATTTCTTTTCCAAAAGGAGAGTAAATTGTTTCAATTTAAATATTTGTCTTTCCCTGATAATAAACCAGAGAGATTCTTTATTTTGTGACTTAGACTAACGTTTAATAACTTCACTTGTTGTGAAAAGCGAATACTTTTGCTGTAGCTAGTCATGCCATATAACCTTTGTCAGTAGCTCATTTATGTTCTGAGCTTGCTGCTGTTAAAAATCAGTAAGAAAAATCCAGTTTGCTTTGCAAATATGTTCAAGGCCTAAGGTGCTCTTAATTTCTGTCTGTCTTTCAGTATGGTGATGAACTACAATTTCACTGTAGCCTGAGAGAAAATCACACTTTTCAGGGATACGCAGTGTGCTCTCTTTCGTTCCTAATTTTTCAGTTCTGATATGCAAACTTGATCGCAGCCTAAATGTCTTTATCTGACATAAAATGTATTGTGAGTAATCTTAGTTTTAATGAGTAATTTTCACTGTCTTTCAAATGACATCTGTATTCTGCCTTGTATATCTAAGTTCTCAGCTGTTCAAGGTACACTCTTGCTGACCTCTTGAGCTATTAACATACACTTGAGTAGGCAGAATGTTCCTCGGGTATGCTGAAGATTGATACATCCCAGGCCCTGACAGCTGCAGTGTTTTTCTGTGCCAACTTCAGGCAATCTAAGCAGCCCTTTTTGGGAAGAAATTGTTTGGATCCCAAGACCATTCAGGGAACAGCCTTAGCAAGCCCATTAATTGTGCCAAGAGCTTAAAAAGGCTTTTCAAACTTCTTTTCATCTTAAAAACTGTAATAATTTCTGGCTAATACTCTATTATACAAAATGTTTGATTATATATGGATTTAATTGAAAAGGCTTTAGCAATTAAGATGCTTGGCATATTAAAGACAAGGGAGTCACATCTTATGATAACAACATTCATTGTCTAATGCTATATTGTCATAATGACAAATTTTGTACATTTCCATGTAAACTTTGTTCTTATGTAATAAAGTTCACAGACTTTTTACTGCAAATGATGTTTTTTGGCTTTTTTTTTTTTCTTACTGGTAATGTATTTTTGAAGATACGTTTGTGCCCTTATTCTTTTGGCAGAAGTCCACTTAGGCAGGACACTGCTGCTTTTTGTGTGCATTCACAGAAATACAAATATGTAGTGAAAGGCATTTATTAGATTATAATATCTGTAGATATAATTACAGCATTGCTTTATACTTCTGTGTGTGCTTATTCATAGGTTGCAGTAGAGACTTTAAATAGCAGTTCCTGCCATCATCAAAATGAAACAGCATTTATTGAAATGGTATTGTTCTGTGGTTCTGGAAATTCCAGTGATTTTCACTTATTTCCAAACGACTTTAGATTTTTGTTTGGTATTTTCCTTTTTTTTTTTTTTTTTAAATGGGCACTACCTAGCCTGTTCTGTTTAGCTATTTAAATGAGTTTTATTTAGTACACACGGTTCACATGCAAAATTCCTTCCTGTAAGCAAACTTTTTAAGTTAGGATGGCTTTTTAATTCCTACTACATTTACTGTTCTTTCATCACAGAAAGAAATGTTGCAGAACTTAGTTGAATAAGGAGTGGCAATTTCTCTGATGCAAGTACATCTTGGAGTTGATTTTACTCTCCCTTGGACAACTCTGAAAGTAGTCTGTGAAATAGTTATAGGTGCTCTGAGGTTAATCTGAACTCCTTATTCAATTAAGAAAGATCATTTGTACCTGAGTGAATGTGTTCTCATTAGGAAGACAACGTTCAATGAAACTTTGTATTTTAGATATTATCAAGAGGTCATTTTCTGGGAGGCTTGATGCAGTTTAGGTAGAAACTATATTTCCAGAGGCTCAATGCATGTTGGATCCTCAGCAAGAATCACAGGATGTATGTGAATGTTTCCCTCTTGTTGTATTGTGCGTGTATATGTAGTACATGTACTTGTTCATTAGGAACTATTTGGTGTATATTACTGTAGTTTTCCTTTTCTGTTATGGAGGAACATTGTGCTTAGTATGTGTATGGAAGTTGCACACTATTCTGTCTTCTCGTGATGCCTTGTGCTGTTCTCCAGCTGCAACCTGGAGTCCGTAGGAACCTGCAGGGGAGGACAATGGACAGCTGCTGCTGCTGCTGCTTCTAGTGAGTCTGATGATATTTGATAGTGCTTCTTGGAGTCATGCAGAGGCCCATGTGCCTCAGCTGTTCTAATAAATAAATAAATAAGCAGAAAACCCAACAGCTCCCTCTGTGGTCTTACATACTGGGCAGTAAAGGGAAAAGCCAGGGAAGCGTGATGGTAAGCAAATCCCAATCTTTAAACAAGTAAACAAAACTCAACAAAGCTTGTGAGCTCATAAAGCAGGATCAGAAACTTTGATTGTTTGACTCAAGATTATTGAGCATTTGCAGGTGGCATACTGTTGGCACTTTGTTATATTTGGGCCTCTGTGCTGTAAGGACTTCATGGCCCTTAGACTAATTTGTAAGGGTTTTTAAGTGGTTTAGCGTAAAAATACACAGTGAATTGTGTATTAAAGATTTTGAAGTGTGTAATGTATAAAAAGATATTGATGATATAAAAAATATCCCAGTACTATTATCAGTTCAGGTCTGCTCTCCATGATGCTGATTAACTGACAGATTTGAATTGAAATTATTTTAAAATTAGTTAGACATACTTTGTAAGATGTAATGGTTTATTTCTCCATTATGATTCAATAATTTCTTTATACTCAAAGTGGTGTCATTTGGAGAGGAAGACCTATTGCTTTCTGTCCTCCTAAGTAACTGAAATCACATTTCACTTGCTATTAGTTAATGACTTTTTTTTTGGCTTTGTTTTTTTTTTAGACTCCCAGCATAAATAAAGATACTTTTAGATGTTAAAATACTCAGAATCTGTTTTCCATATAGATCTTAATGCTTTTTGGAAGCTTGCAACAACTTTTCCAAATCTGAAAAATATTTTTATTTTTCATTCTGCTTCTCCTTCAGAACTTATGCCTGGTTCACAATATACACACACTGTGACTTTTCAGGTGGCATTTATAGTAAGGCATTTTTTAAGGAGATGGTGGCTTTTTTGAGGACATATGAAAAAAGCATGCACTTTTTGTATAGTCTTTCAAACTAGATACATAGAAATCCACAATATTAAATGGCATGCAATGAGAGGTGGTATTCATTATTTTTAAATCGAAGAGGTGATAGCCATCTTTTTGGTCTGATCTGATCAACCTTAATTAATATGATGCTTACTATTTGTCTTCTAACTTAATTCCTAGCAGAAAGGGAAATTACATTTAGCATTTTTACTGAATAAAGTTTTGGATACTGATGTGAAGTTATTTGAGTTCTTATTTATATGCTGTATGGCTTAGTTTTGGTGTTCCATTTCTTCAAAAAGTGAATGTGGCCATGTACCATAGTGCACCGTGTGCCAGTTAGTTATTATCTGTTTGCTTCCATGCAGCAGTACTCACTTATGAAGATAGGTTACAGTACTATCCCAATTTGATTAAAGAAAGCTGATGTTCCTTTCTAGTGTTTTAGATAATGTTTTGTGCTTCATTTCTTTTACACAGGGTTTTTTGTTAATGGTTTAGTTTTGTCTGGAAATACCAGAAATAAAGTCTCCTTGTAAGCACTTTAAAAGTTTTACACAGCCTACAAAGGCAGTTAGATGAAATCTCTCTGGTTTTATAAAAGACAAACTCTTTCTGCTGTAGTCAAATTTGCCTAATCTGATAACAGTCTTGAATTAGAAGATCTTTGTGGCCAGTTTTTGTTTTGTTTAGTCTCTAACACAATCAGAAAGCTAGCCAGATTTGTTAGTGGTGTGCATTCTTACTGTAAGTGGGTGAATTTTTCTGGGTTTACAGCAATACTTTCATAAGGCATCAAATCTCCATAACGTTGATAACATTTAAAGATTTAAATAAATGTAGACTAGAAATCACAGTAGTTGAGAGGAAGATATTTTTAAAACAATTGTAAAATACTTCTCTCTCAGCATTTTTCTTAATGTTTTCTCAGAAGTTCATCATTGCCTCACTTCATGCAATTTTGAAATTCAAAATACATGCATTTCTAAATTTGAAGGAAAGACACATACAAACTTTAAAAAAATATATTTGAGGCTTTCCTCATTGATCATGGAGAAAATAAGTACAACTGTCTCTTGTATTTCTTCTGTAATCAATGTTAAAGTTTGTTAAATCCATGATGTGATGTATTTGGCTGTTGTGGTTTTAATCTTGGTAAAATAACTTAGGTTCAGTACACTGATAAATCTTGATGAAAGTCTGCTAGCTTTAGAGAGATTTTTTGATTTCATATTGAAGATAGTTGTTGTCTTGTTCTGAAGAAGGAGAAACATTGATTGTCATGTACTGCATCTGATATTGCTTGTATAGTTCAAACCCGGTTCCTAGAATGCAAAACTGATAGGGAGCAAATGAAAAGGCAGCAAAAATAGAAAAATAAGTTTCAGCTCCTGAAATGTACTCTAACATACAATATGTGGTCTTTATTGACTCGTGTGGCCTGTCAAGCTTGTAGTTCTGTTCGGTTGCTTTGTGTCTTAGATGATCTTCACTTTTAGCTGTTTTTAAGTCAAGGGCTCACAGTACTGTGACCAAAGGTGTGATCTGTTCTTATTCATAAAAAATGAGGAATCAGGGAAAGAAGAAATTAAGTGGGAAACCTTTTGAAGAAAGCAAACAGTGAGGGTGAAGATAGGAACCATTTGGTATATATTACTGTCTTCTGTTTCATTTGATATAAGATAGAGTTGTGCAGAGATGACTTACTGCGTGCGTTTAGTGGATTTTAATGAGTTTCTGGCTAACTAATGATATCTGTGATATTGTAGTAGAATAGGTTCCAGAAGCTTGGGATATGAATGAAGCAGGGAAATGGATAGTTGTAATAGTGTTGGCTTGCCTTAGGTCATGTATCGTCCTCATGCAAATTCTATTTCTCCTTTAATTCAAAACTCGTAAAGGTTAGACTAAACTGCACTCTTGTGATTTTTACCTGTTGAATAGACCTAGTTCCTAATGTGATGGACTTGTCTTATTCATTTCTAATTTAATGTTATGCTTTTCTTAGCAGGCTTGGTCTTAGTTCAGTCCATGGTTTATGGATTTATGCTTTCTTCTTGTTCTTGTCTTCATTTTTTGCCGATTTTTTTTGTTTCCTAACATTTCTATATAATTAACACAATATGGTTTTAGTTTGTAACATAGCTACATCAGTATTTGTACTACCAGTAATAAAACTGTATTGGATAAAAGTACATTAGTGCAAAGTAACAACTTGTATGAATTAGAAAATATGAATCTGGAAAAGCTTTTAGCTGACATCTAGCTTTTACAAACTTTCTTAAGTGTGTTCTTCAAGAAACACTGTTTTCTTGCTCTCACTTGAGAATTTTTTTAAAAGATTTTATATAATGCAGGTTAGGTGAATGTATGTTAGAAGACTGATTTACTGTCTATTTTGAAATAAAATCTAAGAGCTGCGTACAATAAAGCTTAATGTTGCAGCATGTATTCCAGGCTTAATGTTTATTAATAGCAATTGTTGCTGCTGTTAGAAGGTACCAATAATTGATTTATCAAAAGACAGCCTTTTTTTGAGTAATGTCAATTTCTCCTGCCTTATTGCCACATAGTGTACTCTTTTATTGTTGATTGTAGGTCTTTGTCTTCCTTCAAGATTCTGTATAGCTAAACTTGGTTTATTCAAAAGAACTGCTATCATTAACTTGCAGAGAATTCTCACTAGAATAGAGGTTTTTTGCAATTGTCTTTTTTAAAAATATGCACAGTATAAGTTTTTTCCTCTCTAAAAGGTGTAGCATACATTTAAAGTACGTTTTCTTTTTTTTCCTGTTTCTAAGGCTGATAAAGAATTTGTGTGGTGTCTGTGGAAACGTCTCCAAGTGTCCAGTCCAGATCTTACTCAAGCTGTCAGCTTGGTAGTGGAAAGGTGAGTTTAAAGATATGATAATAAAACTGAAACAAATACTGTATTTTTAATCTTTTTAATTGAGAATTATGCAGTATTTTAGAAGCGTGTTACAAAATTCCATTGTTAAATTGTTTTAAGAGTACCTAGAATGTTGCAGTTTCCTTTTTTGGTATAAGTTGAAGTATATTTCAAAATTTGTTTTCGCTGAGGTGATTGTGCTGCAGTTGAATTAAATATTTAAATTATAAATGTACTGCATATTATGTTTTCCTATTGAAAGAGCAAGAGGAGGCAAATGACTTTCTATTGTCATAAATGGTTCAATAACAGTTACATATACAATTATTTACATTCTTAAAGAAGTGAAAGGCTAAGACATATTACAGAAAAGACGACTATGCAGCTTAATTATTACTCCTCTGAGGATATTAATGGCAACAGTTTCCTCATGGTACTTAGATATTATCATCTGATTGCTGTAAATGCTAGTTAATCATTACAGTATGTGATTATTTCAGAACACTAATATTTACAAATTCAGAATTTTTGTAAGCCAAAGATAAGGGGAATGTAAGTTGGTAATGTTCCCTCTTTTAAAATGAAAAAGTGGGGTTTTTTTAAAAAGAAAAAAAAAAGATTTTAACTTCTTTAAATGGCTTGCGAACTTCACTTGGAAAGCTTATCATAGGCCCAGGAGAGGTCCTAGCTCTTTTGGGTTCTGTTCAATGCTTTGATCTCAAAAGGCATGTTTTGTTTGTTCACATCTTTTCTTTCTGGACTTGATCAGTAAACGTTCTTCCACTTCTGAAAATATAGCATTATGTTCTTCAGCTGGGAGTACATTCACTATAATGTTGTCCTGTCTTCTGCATTGCTTAAAGCAATGAAAATTTTGCCCCAAAATACGGTGTGATCACATAACTAGAGCTAATAGTCTATATTATTAATATCTAGAGCAAGGAATTGACAACATAAGCACATGCAGCCTGTTTTAAGACAGCTGTTTCCTGAGAGTTCACATGTGGTCACCAGCAATGATGTTAAAAAACTTCTGGTTGTGTACACTTACCTGCAGAGAATAGTGGCTTGACTGTTAGGACAGTATTCTGATTTCACATTGCTTGCGTTTTTTTGATTTGGGAAGTGATTTTAATACATGAGGAAGACTTAAGAACAGATTTCCAGCATTATTAATTTATATTGAAATATAGATTCTTGCTGACTTCTGTCATGATAAAATTTGGTCATATTTTCATGGGGACAGTGATGATAGTGTCAATCTTCCTTCTTCAAATATAAAAAAATTTCAAGAACTGCTTAAAAATATAGGAATAGAGTATTTAATAAATGTTAACATATGTTACATGTATATAAGGACCAATATATTGAAAACATAAAAAAATTGTTTTGCCTTAATCACATCTTATAGTTAGCTGCACAATATGGAAAATCTTAGTTCTTTTACATGAAGACTAACAAGGTAGAAACAGAGGTGTTCAGGGTTATTAACGTTTTTTATTTGTGTTGCATATAAAAGATAATCAGGATAGTAGGATAAATTGAAGCATAGAGATGTTAGGAAGTATGACTTTAAATAATGGTGAATTATTTGGAGTTCTTGAATTATTTGTCTATATAAGATACAGTCTGTTGTCTTTGTTTATCCTCTTCAAGTCTAGGAATGTTTTTATGCTGGATTTAAATTATTTTATACTTTATGTAGAACAGAAGTTGGTAACTGCGTACATTACCCTGATCGATATAATAGATGTGGGGCTCTTAGATACCACCTTGATGTCCACAAGCATGATAATGAGCTGATATTTTTTTACAATGATAGGAAATGTTTGTGTTCAGTCTATTAGGAGATTTACTACAGAAATCTGATGTGTAATAATAGTTTATTATATACAGATGTAAAGATATATTTTGTGTATGTGCTTTCCACTTTGTGTAGGCACTGATGATTAGTACTTGTGAAAATGTGAATAAGGTGCTTGTCTAGGTCTTTCAGAAAAACACTAGTATTTTAGAACACTTCTTGTGAACTCAGGGCTATACATCTATATCATACCTTAGTGCTTCTCAAAGTTATAGAATTAAGAAGAAGAAACTGCTTTCACAGCATCTTTTTGGTGTTATCATTGCCACAGAGAATCATGGAACAGTTTTGGATAAAACCCATTAGTATATAGGAATTTTATTAATCAGAACTTTGAACTTTGTGGTTGCTTTGATTTGACAGATGGAGCAGTAGTGTGTATTTTTCTCTTTAATTGATGTAGCTTCATCTCTTTTGCATGAGAATGGTGAAATTGTTGCTTTGGAAATAATTTCTAGCCCAGCTTTACCTGTGAATCTTCTGCACACCCAAACTATACCCCCATATATTCTTGGCTGACTTTTTCAGCCTACTTCTTTTCCTAAGTAGCTTCTGTTTCATCACTATACTTCTTCACACTCCCAACCTTTCAGAAAAGTTCTTGTGTTATTCCCTACCTTGTAGCAGTAAATTTCTTTTTTCATATTGCTACAGTGTTGTTTTTTCTTGATTCCAATATGTTGATTAGATTTGCAGGGAATCTGCTACCTGCACTGCTGCTGTCCAGAAAATTACAGGGTAAGTGATTTTCTGGCTTCATTAATCTAGGAAAAACATGTGGACTTAAAGGGTAAAGAGATAGGATTACCAAGTAACAGTTATAAGGAAAATACTTCCTGAAGCATGGCACTTGGCAGATCTGTGCTGCTCGCAGCCTATTTTTCTGTATTTTACACAGTTGTATCAGACAAGAGCTGGAGATTGAAAATTTACACTGAAATATGATAAAAAACTGCTTGATTCTTAGAGACTTTTTTCCCTTCTCATCTATTTTAACAACAACATTCACCCAACTATATCCAAGTTGATATGTTTTCCATCTTGCCCTGGCTTACTAGGCAATTTTGAGATAGATACAAACAGAATGAAACGGATTTAAACCTTTTATTGTTTTTGCTTGTGATATGGATTCCACCCGTGTTTGTATAGCTTCATTTTTCAGTATGCTCTTTCCACCAAAAATTCCATAACCAAGAAACTTCCAGTGCCCACCAGTTTTTTGTTTACAGACTGCTTAAGCCAGAAGCCAGCTACCTAATGGAAGCAGACAGAATCTAAGAAAGCATGGTCATGTGTAGCCTAAATTATATATATAACGAACCAAACAATGTTGTCCAGTGGATGTCAGTCTTTAAATTGACAAAAGCAACAGCCAGACTTTCTTCAGGAGGTTACAGTGACAGGACTAAAAAGATGCAGGTGTGAAAGGATAAAATGTTCACTTACAGCCTTGTACACCACAAATGTGTAACGATGAAAAAAGAAATATTGGGAGAAATTCAGTGGGCAGTACTAACCATACAGTCAGGTAATTTATATTTGAAGCATTAGACAATTCCTTATTGTATCTTTTTCTCAAATAAACCAGGAAAATGTAAAAGGCATAATTTGGGGCAAATAGGGAAAATTAATAGTAGATTTCCATTATTTGTCTGCTATTCTGAAGTGCTTTCGTGGTCCCAAAATAGAAGTTTGCCTGCCCTAAAATTGTAAAAATGTAGCTGGTACCTTTTTATGGCTGTGCTGTTGATTTCTGTAATACACCAATGATATTTTACTTTTCAGCAGTCTTTGCAGTTCTTGCTGCATAACTGTAACTATATTCCCATTTTAATATTCAGATATAAACAAAAAATTATCTTTACTGTGCAAATGAGAAATGCCTTTGGGATATGTAAAAGCCTCCAGGTATTTTCAAACAAGGCATTGTAAAAGTACTACTCAAGTTAGTATACTTTCCACCTACTTTAAATACTATTGATCTCAGTATTATGTAAAGAGCATGCTATTTCTAGTTCACAGCCTTTTGAAACATTGTTGGGTTTTTTTGATGATGAGTTGAAAAAAAAATAAAGTGCTAGAAAATATCTTTTACAGGTAAATGCATGTGTGATCTCAAATGGAGTTGAGTTTCAGATGAAAGTATCAAAGGTTTTGAAATATTTTTGTAAATTTTGGGAGCTCTCCTTTAAGACTCTTCTCTTACAGTATGTGAAATCTTGACAGGTCAACTGAATCTAATCTTCCTCTAGGGCTTCTAGCAGATTCCTTTCCTTTTTTCTGGAATGTAGATGTAGCAGGATCCATTAATGATTAAACTGTGGCAGTGATACAAGACTTGGTAGATGTAAATGGGGACTGGATTGTCTTAGATAATACCCTTGCAGATAGTTACATTTGGCAAGCTTGCTCTACATAAATGTTTTTCCACACTAAATTCTAAGTGTATTGTATCTTGCTTGTGCTTTGTATCTCAACAAAGAGCAAGAATGGATTTTCCATTTCAGGCAATAGTGGCAACCTGAATATTAGTGCCAGAGATTAAGGGTGAATTTTGTTGTTCTTCCTGGGGAGTTACATCTGTGTGAAGGTGTACAAATGGAGGAAAATGCAGAAGAGCAAGCAACCAGAAATAACCATAGAATTTTTGGAAAAGCAATTGCAGGAAATTACACTATAGTTTGCTGCATCCTGTGGAAAGGAAATTCTGAAAGAAACATTAAAGCGGTTGACATAGATTCCTCACTGACTGATGACATACGAATGTACTAAAATTGACAAGTACTTCTCATGTAAAAGGGTAAGTGAATGTGCTGTATGAATGAGCAATATAGACTACTGATGTTAATTGAAAAAGAATTAAAAAGCCTCTATCTTGCATCTTTTGAAAGGATGATAAATGGCTTGTAGAAGCTTTCTTAGACCACTTACTATTTTACTCTTGTGCAAATTAACAGGAAACGGAAGAACTGGAGAATGAGGAAGTAAACAAGGTCTAACACATTTTTAAAGGCCGTTACCATTTTGTCACTCTGAATTTAAAATAAAGTGGACTCCCTAGTTATTATCACTCAATGTGGACAGAATAATAGAGCATAAGAGTACAACCTTTCTATGGAAGGTCAAATAATTGTGATTTTCTACAGTTGATGAAAGTTTAATATCCTGTTTCATTAAAAATTCTCAGAACATTGAACATAAGTCAACATTCCATGGAGAAGAAGGTATTATGCAGCTTGCATGTGTGCATATCTGCATATCGGAGCACAAAATATTGACATGATAATTGCAGTCAAGCCTGATTGAACAGTGGCCTCTGGGAATTCAGCTGGTGTTGTACCAACTGGATGGCTGCTCAGGACACAGTTTGAAATGCAAGGTGCAAGTTAGCACTTTATTCAGCACAGGCAGGCATCATTTAAAAATCCTTGGGGGAAACCCTGGTGATGTGCAGATGTTAAAGCAGTCTGTTCTGAAGTGCTGATATTTTGAACGCTGTAAGAGAATTGCGTACTTTAGATGAAAAATGTTTGCAAAAATTATTAGGGGAAAAATGTCACTATTTTCTTTGCCACTCTAGTATAAAAAAATTTTGTATTTTATGTGCATTGCTTAAAATAAGAGGCCATAATAAATCATCTAATGAATTAAATCAATCAAGTTAGAGATGCAGGAAAAATTACATTTCTGTAATGGTGCTTTTCCATTTTGATACATATCATGGAACATAGAACTGGCTCAATAAATAATTTACTAATTAAACAATTTCATTTTATAATTGTTCTTTAATTAGAGCTAAAATTATTTTTGTAAAGAAACAAGAATAGGTGTATGCAATTCTGCTATACAAAATAACTGCTCTCTTAGAAAAGTGCAAAATGTGTGGTATCAATTTAAATTCTTTTTTGCTCCATGCTGTCAAAATCTTTTAAAAGTACTATTCGTAAGAATGAAAAAAAAAATTAGTTTAAGTGTGCTTCAATTATAATTCATCATGAAGTATAAAGGTCTTTTAGAATCTGAGGTGAAAATAAACTCTCTATCAATTAAAAACTATTTAACTCTATTTTGTTGTATCTTCTTAATAGGTACGTGTAAACACAGTGAGGTTTCTGGTTGGAAGTTTAAGGCATAGGCTCTGTTTCTGCTAACCACTGACTGTGCAACTGCAGGGATGTGGCCGTACACAGTAAATTAGAATATTGATGCCATATTTACAGTTACATTGACAGTCTCTGCTCTACAACTTCACTTTAAACAGGGTTGATCCATTGGCTATTTAATACCAACATTGAATGTATGCACTTGTGTAAGTCTATCTGTAAAATCGTTGGAACACTGGGAGAGATTATAATGAAATTAAATGCTGCATCACACAAGCTGATATTTTGTAGCCTTTCTGGTTCTGCACCCCTTTAGATTCCAAGAAGTATCTTTCAGAAGTAACAATATTTATAGAAGCAGTATATTTTAAGTTATATAGGTATACTCTTAAAATACAGCCTTTGTCCACAGCCCAAAGTTTGCATTGTAGCCTAAACTTTCTTAGCTATTTAAGGTTAAATTTGTAGATGCACTTTTTTAATTAATAAAATTCCTGCTGTTTGTAAAACTGAAAGGACATGTTCCATGAAACATGTTAAGGGCAAATTCATTTATTATGTGAAATTATCATCATTTAATTGATGTAAAAACAATATAATTACATACAACTCTGAACTGCATTTTCTTGACAAATTATTAATTGCTGACTGACTAAGACCTGTTGTAGGATATGAGATAACTCGTTTACCAGACTGCTTTTTCTGAAGATTTTAGGAAGCATGGTGTTTTATAATCTTCAGCAAAATTCTGTTTTTTAAAATCTTAAGATTTTTGTAGAGCATAATCTGTTCCCAAACCTCATTCATTGTGAAGTGTTTCCTCATAGGCTACTGTTCCATTTTTGGCAAACTGTTAAAAATGTGCCAAAACTCAAAGACATTTCCTGCCTAGGTGTTTAGAGTATATCATAACACAGGAAAAAAATCATAACAGAAGAAGTGTTAAGCTGCTTTCTCAGTTTCTTCAGTTTTTTTGGGAAAGCTAAATCTTGATAATCTTTGTGGCTAAATACATCTGTGTTAAACATTTAAAATAGGTAGTACTCATGGGAAAACTGATTGGAGCTTAAAACTTGTACAAATTGACAGCCTCTCTTCACTCCATTTTTCATCCTAAAGAAGTCTGCAAATATTCTTAGCTCACATCATTATTGCTCATCAGTGGTTCTAATTAGCTAAACAGGAGTTTGTCTCAGTCATTGATCATCATCAGCTTCTTGACAGTGCCTGAATTTTTTTTCTCTCTATTGCAGTGGACTTTTAAAAATATATTGTAAATGCATAACAACTCAATTAATAAAGTCAGCTGGGGACTTCTCTTAGTATTAGTTACCCTTCTGAAAAAGAGGATATGATTGCTGCAATTCTCAAAAATCTCATTTCAAGGCACAACAGCAGATCCCAATATGATGTGTATGTTCCAGTTAGTCATAGTATCTTGAATGTCTGTTATGGAATGAGGATTGGAAGCTGTTCTATACCACCAAGATAAGTTGCTGATAAAGTTCCATATGAGGGTTCAATGTATTCTTTAGGCTTCTGAACAATAGCCACTGTGTATTTAAATTCTGATCATTAGGGTTTTTTCTTTAGCTGTGGGTGGTAACTGGTGAAACTATTTTGGGGCCATTACTGCAGCCTTTGCTATCCAGACAGTCTGAAAGAAAACCACTTGAATTTACTTTAGACTTTTCCCACTCACGATGATGATAATAGATCTGTATTTATAATCTTCATTCATTGACAGCTGTATTCAAAGGACTGTTTGACCAAGCACTGGGTAAACAGGGAAAATACTGCATTTAACCAGAAATTCAGTTTGAATCATTGGCTAGAGTGTACCTGTGTCAAAGGCATATTTTTTGCTTTAAAACAGATCTGTTTTTTCTCTGTTTTTTTTTTTTTTGTGCACCCTTGTACTTTATAAAGTCACAGGGCTCCACAAATTCTTGACTACCAATAAAACACCAGAATTATCTGTGCATGCTATTTTTCAGTTCTCCAGAGCAGTTTGTTCTTTTGCTTTGTTCTTCTCTGGGCAACCTGTTCTAGTGGCCTCACCACTACCAGGGGTAAAAATTTCTTCCTGATATCTAACCTAAATCTACCCTCTTTCACTTTGAAGATAATACCCCTTGTCCTATCATGACAGGCCCTGCTAAAAAAATCCCACTCCAGCTCTCCTGGTGGCCCCCCTCAGATACTGGAAGGTTGCTATAAACTCTTCCCAGACCCTTCTCTTCTCCAGGCCTAACAACCCCAACTCTCTTAGCCTGTTTTCACAGGAGAGGTGCTCCAGCCCTCGGATCATCTTTGTGGCCCTCCTCATGGACCAACAGGTCCGTGTTGTTGTGCTGAAAACTCCAGAGATGAACTCCAGTGCTCAAGGTGGGGTCTTGTCAGAGCAGAGGGGTAGAATCACTCCCTTGACCTCCTGGCCATACTTCACTTGGTGTGAATACACATGGCTGGCTCGTGTTCAGTTTTGCATCAACAAGTCCTTCTCCTCAGGGCTACTGTCAATCCATTCTCTGTCCATCCTGTGTTTAGGATAGCCCCAAACCACATGCAGGACCTTGTCCATTTTGAACTTTTTGAGGTTCACATGGGCCCACTGCTCAAGACTATTCAGGTTGCTCTGGATGATGTCCTTTCCGTCCAGCGTGTTGAATGCACCACACAGCTTGGTGTCATCAGCAAATTTGCTGAGGGTGCATTCAGTCCCACAGTCTGTGTCACCAATAAAGGTGTTGAAAAACACTGGTCACAGTACCGACCCCTGACAAATGCCATATAGAATAAATTATTAGAGTAATGCTTTAATTTAAGTAGAAATACAAAAAGCTAAATTAACACGGAGAAGGAAATACATCACTGTGGGAGCAAAGAATGGATAGGACATGTAAGCCAGTATAGTCAGGGTATTCTTGAGGGCTGGAGGCAATGCTGGCCAGTGGTTCCTAGGGCTTATGCATATGTGTTTTTTATTGTGTGTTTAAGTTGTGGAAAAATGTGTAGTACCTATCATGACCGGTATGCCCGTTTCGGGAACGTGCACAAACTTCGGTTTTTATCGAAGTATTATACAAATAATCTATTCACAAATATTTTTCCTTACTAATTCCTAATTTTTAAATTTGTCCAATATGTTTTAATGTAAAGTTTTATAAGCCTATCATAAAGTCTTTTACCATTTTTTAAAACCTGACTGAGAATGTGATTTCTGTAAACTGCTGATGAATTATAAGCAGGGCAGGTCAGTTTCATTAACTGTCATGTGTTATGAAACCTCCTTCTTTTCTCTCTTTTACGCTGTTTATTGTCCTTATTTTTTTTTTCCAAAGACATCACAGTGTAACCTTTGGAATACACCACATAACTTTGTATTTGCATGGATCTCTGTAGTTGCAGTCTCTACTTAGTTCAGTTTTAGTATATGTTCAAAAAGAAACTATGAAAGACTGGCTGTACTATGTATTTCACTCCTCATGCCTTCCTAGCAGCCTATTGTGACAATTCCTTGATGCTTCTGATTGCAGGTGATCAGATGCTTTGAGGTCAGAATCTGGCGTACATTTTTCTATTAAATTTCTGTCACAGTTAAAATGTTAAATACCTTTCAGATGTGAAATGTGTTTTGGAATACTTGTTGAATATTCATGGTTTCACTTTTCTTTGCTCATTACAGCTCCAGAATTATTTTATCGAAGTAGATTTTTTTTAATGCCGTACAACTGGTTAAGATCCCATATATTTTTGTTTTCATACTTAAATATAATTTAAATACATATTTTTTCACCTAGGTTTTTCTTAGTTTTCTTCCAGGGCTACAATACATCACTGCTGCTGTATTTGTAGTAGGAGAGTGCTGCTTACAGTTGTGATGCCTTCAGACCTCTCTTTCCAGAAGCCTTGTTTCAAATTCCATGCCATTTTATTTAATTCTTTATTTACTCAAGACCAGACTAGATACTGTAGAACTTTATTTGAAAGAAACCTATGATATTATGATATTGGATGGCCTGTGGGGACAGTGTAGTTTAGCCTTTAAAATCACTGATAACAGTAGAACATGTAGGAATACATCATAGTGGAGAAAAATAATTGTCCATGTATCTACTATCCATCTTGATATCTGTTACAAAATGCAGATGAAGCCTTTTGTGCACAGCTGGATATTCTAATCTACTTCAGTTCCGGTTTAGAGCCTCATGGGTACCATTCCACTGTTCTCTTCTACCTCTGAAACGTTCCCATTTTGGTAGAGCACAAGTTGTGCAAGCAGGGTTCTCTGGCTTCTAAGGGTTTCTTATGTCCAGCCAATATGGAGCTCACTGTATTGTGGGAGCAGGGATAATCTGAATGAGTTTCTTCTTCTGTCACCTGTGATGCTGGGGACAACTAAAGTATTTTTCCATTTTTAGGGAATATATGTTTCTCAGGTGTTCTGTTGCAGATACATATGATAGGAACTCTGTCTTGTGCTAACAAATCTCTGTATATCCTTACCATCACGTTTTTTTTTCTTTTTGCCTAAACCAGAAGCCTGTGAGGACATCAGCATTTAAAACTTAAGGTTTTCTATGAAGTAGATGAAGAGATGATTATAGCCCTGCACTTAATAACTTTGCAGAGAGGCTCTGCATTTCTCCTTTACTCCAGCTTCTGAACTGTTTTGTTTCTGTTGAAATGGAAGATAATAAAATATTACCTATGATGTTCAAAACTGTTGTTTCAGATATAGGAATGGTGTGTAGCTGAGAGAGCGACTTCACAAACCCAAGCAGCTTAACAGCTCTATGTTGCCAAGAAGGGAAATATGCATTTTGCTCAATTTATGGACAAGTACACTTTCTGCATTTGGGACAGAATGAGACAGATAGTTTCAACTGCCTGAAAATGTGTTTTTAAGACCTCTTGCTTCTGTTTCTTTTTAAACAAAGTTGTGTTAGCTGTTTACAGATTTAATTTGCTGTCACTTGCCATATGCTCCCTGATTAATTCTGCAAGGCCTGTCAGCTTCAGATAATTTAATTTTCTATGCTTTAAAATGACATTCATTATCAGGACATGAAAAATTCAAATGATTAACTGCAAATTATGACTAATAAAGTGTCTATATTTTTTGTTTGTTTCCAGAGAAAAGCAGAAAGCTGAAGTCAAGGACAGAAGGGTTTTAGAGATTTTGCAAGCCAAAGACAGCAAAATAGAAACCCTGGAACAGGTTCGTATTATGTTTAAATAGAACAGTTAAGAAAATTCCTATCATTGACATCAAATTTGTATTTCTGAAGATGTGAAAATAGCTTACTGTTGTGTCTTGCGGTGAAAGTTGCAGGTGGTTCAGAAATGATAGCCTTCTGATAAAGTATTAATTAGACTCTGAGTTATTCAAATAGTTGATCTTTCACCTAAAATGTTCCTGTTTTTAGATGGAACTTTTTCTGAAAGATTTTATCAGCTTATTTCCTTATTTTGCCTAAGGAGCTAACCTAAACTTGTTTAATGTAAACATATTCAGAACTCTTCTATGTTTGCAATGTGTGCTCACGGTTTGGAAAGACTTGCCATCCTGACAAATACAGAAATAAAACATTTCTAAAGTAATAAGACTAAACATGTAGTATCTTAAAAGCAGTACAGCTATGTATTTTATTGTTACTAGCCTATAATAGTATTAACTATTAGCATAAACTAGACAATACTGAGAAATAGGAAATGTCATACATAAGTCTTATGTGTATTCTCTATTGAACTGTTCACTCAAAACTGAGTGCTGTGTATCAATAAAAACATAAATTAACTGAAACCCATGTATTGAGCCAAACCATTGTGAAATTGGGAAATAAAGGCACATTTTCTAAAAAACAAAGTTATATGAAAAGTAAGCGAAGCTTTTGAACCTTTCATAATATCTGAAATGTGACACTTATGAAATACAGCACTAACAAATACTAAATAAAAACAAGAAACAGTAAACATTGCACTTACCTTTTCTCCATAAATCTTGAATGACCACCTCATCAAGACGGAGGAGAATGTGCTTTTCCATATTATTAAAAATAGTAATAAGAAAAGAGTCATAATCAGACCAAGTGTGATATGGAAAGAGATAAAAAGTTAGAATTACTTCACAGGTAATAAAGTTGATAGCAAAAACATAGACAAAGGTCAAAAATGTGCTTTCAGATGCCTAAATCCTTTAGTTCCTGGGGATAAAATGCTGCCTGATACATAGTTTTCCATAGAATCACAGAATGGTTGAGGTTGGAGGTCATCTGGTCCTCTACCCCTGCTCAAGCAGAGTCACCTATAGCCTGTTGCTCAGGTCCATGTCCAGACAGCTTCTGAATATCTTCAAGCAGGGAGACTCTACAACCTCCCGGGCAACCTGTGCCAGTGATCAATCTCCTGCACAGTGGAAAAGTGTTTCCTGATGTTCAGAGGGAACCTCCTGTGTTTCAATTTGTGCCCATTTCTGGTTGTGTTTCTAGGCACCACTGTCTTCTTTGCATCCTCCCTTCAGGTATTTGTAAACATTGATGAAATTCCCCTGGGCCTTTTCTACTGGCTGAAAAGTCCCTGTGCTCTCTGTCTTTCCTTATAGGAGGGATACTTCAGCATCTAAATCATCTTCATGGCCCTTCACTGGACTCTTTCCACTAGCTCCAAATATCTCTTGTCCTATGGTGCACAGAACTGGACACAGCACTCCATGTGTGGCCTTACAAGTGCTGAGTAGAGAGGAGGGACCTCTTCCCTCGACCTGCTAGCACTACTTTGCCTAATGCAGCACAGGATACCATTTGCTGTCTTTATCACAGTGGTACTTTGCTGGCTTATGGTCCACCTGTTTTCTCCCCAGATCCTTTTCTGTCGAGCTGCTTTCCAGCTGGGCAACCTCCAATTTATATTGGTGCATAGACCCCAGTATACAAGGTTCCATGGGGTTGTTCCTCCTGGGGTGCAGGATTCTTATTCTCATTATTGAATTTCCTGAGGCTCTTTTCAGCTCATTTCTCCTGTCTAGTCTGTCCAGCTGCTGAATGGCAGCATGACCCTCTGGTCTATCAGCCACTCTTCCCAGTTTTGTGTCATCAGCAAACTTGGTGAGGTGTGCTTTGCCCCATCATGCATCATTAGTGAATTTCCTCTGATGGCCATCAAGCTTGAATTAAGGTAAATTGTGTAGCCTGTGTTGTAAACACCAGGTTTCCACAGCTTGCATACTTTTGGGTTGTTCAAACCAAATCTGATGCACCTGCTGCCTGATGAGAAATACCACTGAAATTAGGTTATTCATCCTTTTATTTTCTATTACAGCAGTGGCTGTAGTTTTTGTGTGTCGTCGTGTCCTCATGGCTATATATGTGATTTGTAATGTGTCTGGTGCATGCGTACACATCAATTTTTAGAAGTCAGCAATGTGTTATTAATTCTGTGTTTGTATCTTTACTGAAAGAGAAAATAACTGTGTAAGAAGAAGTTTGTAAGAGTTGGTGTGCAGTAGTATGCTTTTAAGAAGGGCTGCCTACTGTGACAGCTTCCGAACCTGTAGCGTGCATCTCCGTGAGATTGCTCTCTGTGGTGTCAGATCAATTTCAGAAGCTGAAATTGAAATTGATCAGGAATCTGAAATTGGTAGTGTGATACAGTTACCATCTGGAAGTGGTGAGAGGCTGAAAATGTAACTAGAACCAAGGAAAAGTGGCGGCCTTCCTCCCTAAATGGGAGGAATTAACAGATGAGGAGGACAGAAGCTGCTTTTTTCGGTGATCGTCACAACCTCAATGCATGTTGTAATGCAGCCCTTTCAAATAGCTTCCCTTGACTTGGGGGTGTGTGTGAAAGGCACCAGGTAGTGCCAACGGCTAGTCCTGCGTATTAAAAGCTGTTTATGGAGGTGGTGTCACTCTGACCTTCTGCCTCATTCATTGGCTGGGATACCACAGGACTGAAACAGGCAGAGGATCATTTCCTGAGTTTTTGGAGTGATTTTGATGGTTTGGTAATCAAAGATGGGAGCTGGCATAGAGAACAGTAGTAAGGAGAATTCGCATTTATTTTGTTTTTCTGGATTTGTCCTTTCTTTGTAGATCGAAGGACAAAATATATTATTTGTGTAATTTACGTATAAATAGGTTGCTTATGAAATTGAGTTCTGGCAGTAAAGAAAATGAATGTTTTTTTCTCTGAATTATAGACATTAAGACTTCAAGGCTGTTTATTGCAGTCTACTTTCTCTTACTTCTCAGAAGGTGAGATTATCCAGTCATTTTTTCCTATCTCTTCACACATCATACGATGAATCAGTTGCAGCAACACTATTTGTCACAAAGTATTTACTAGTAATTTCTGCGTAGCCACGATGCAGCTGATTGTATGCATCCATGCTAAGTAAGGAAAAAAGGCAAATAAATAACATATCATATACTTTGACATGTATGAAGCTGATATTGCTGCCAGAAACAACAACAAAACTCTAGAAGAGACCATGAGATAATCTTTGTTCTGTTGTATTCTGCTTAGACTTTGTCTTGACTTTTTTAAGAGCCCTTTTAAAATTGCTGTAAAAAAGAAAGGATATGTATAGTTATTTAATATGGAGAGCTAAATTAGCTTTATTTGTAATGAGAGATCTCAACTGTTTGAAGGGTTTCCATTTTAATAGACATTACTGAAAATACACTAAAAAAAAAAAAGTAATTAATTTAGAAACATAGAGCTGAGCAGCAACATGGTCCTTATTCACTTTTGTATATCCTAAATGGGGTGAAAAAGTGCTGAAATGTTCATGAGAAGTGGACCTGTGTCTTTAAGGGTAAAAATCAGTGTAAATCATAGACTTGCAAAACTTCTGCTGTCTAATATTTTTGGAACAGAGTGCATGCATTTAACTGTTATGTTCTTTAGTGTGACTTCAGTCTGTGTCCTAAATTACAAAAATGTGTAAGCCCTTTTTTTCTTGCCATGAGTTTATTGCATAGCTGCATATTATGTTAAACATTTTAAATAGCAATTGTGGGGCATTTCAAAATATACCATTCAAAGGCTCAAATAAATATTGTATTTATTAAAGCATTTAATTTTTTTTATCTATTATTGCTCATGAATTCAGTACAAAATATTTTGTATTAGAGATTTTAACTGTATTTTCCCTTTGTTTCTTCTTTTCTTTAAATTCCTATCTTTTTAATTGGTTGATTGGTAACTTTTGGTATTGGTAGTCACAGCTGTGCTTCATCTGACATATACATATTTATTCTAAATGCTATGTAACAATCTTACTCCTTTGAGGCTGGTGGCTATATTGCTATACTGATCTTACTACTGTCACTTCTGTTGTACACAGTGGCTCAAAACTCTTTTCTCAGTGGTGATGTATCCTTTCCATATGTATGTAATTTCTCTGTGTGTTTCAAGGAAAAGCATTTCTAACTGCTGCCTTTAAATGGATAACTCACTGCTCTAGAATTTTAATTACTTTTCTCTTGCAGGCTGACTGTTTCTCCCTTTTTTGTTCTCCCTTTTTTTTTAGAAATATTTCCCACCTGGTGTGTTTAGTTTATAATATTTGTGTGTCTCTCAAATAAATCACTGGTGGTTTTTTTCTTCACTGGTTTTCCTTAAAAGATGAAATTAAAGATGTGTAAAAGTAGCAGTAAACCTTTTCTGTCTTCTATAACGTTGTTAATTAATTGGGTTTCAATTTTGATCTGGAGGAACTAAAGCTAATCTTTTTGTCCTAGACCTTGTAACGTTTCAAAACCTTATCAACTGATTATACTCCAGAGGGGTTAAAATAGTACTAGCTTGCCTCATTATCTGCACTTGAAAATCTTCAGCTTGCTGTGCAAATCTATATTAAAGCCCCTTTAATGGGTCCAATTGAAAGAAGCATAATTCTACCTTCAAGCATTAATTAACACTAATAATTTTTTTTAACTTTTGTATCTTCATCTGATAGTATTATTCTTTGTAATAAAATGCTGTTATTAAATTAAGACAAATGTATACACGCATTATTGCCGTTCTACACACTTTATTTCCAGTAGCATATAACCTTGATTATTCTTGTGTAATGAGGGACGTGAGGATAATTTCAGTAATGGGGTGCTTGGATGAATATGTCAGTAGTGATGAGATAATCTGAAGTTTATAAACTCTTTGCAAAAAAAAAAGTTTCTCCAGTGAATACCATTTATAGATACTGCAAGCGAAGAATATCTGAGGACACTTTTTTTTCTTTAAAAAGATAATTTTACTCAAGTTGTACCTTTGAAGAGAGGTCAGCCTTCAGTGGTGAAACCTGTCTGTCTTGTGTAGCCCCTTTGAACCGCATCAGTGAATTATCATGTCGTTGCCCTTTCTGCTTGTCATCTTATGGTTAGTTTTCTCATAAAGTTAAGAGAAAGAAATCTTATTAAGGAGCTGGTATGAGTCAGAAAGATGAGGAGGAAAATATGTTTATTTTTCAAATAGATGAAAGTTGCTGATTCTGGCTTATTGATATAAGACTACCTGAGGCAGGTGTTATGATGACCATGGCTAATACCTGTGGGCTTGTTTCTCTGAAGAAATTAATAAGCTGTAAATTACAGTGTACCTTTACAGCTCATTAGAACTTTTGTGTGAATTCCCAGTAGGAATACTTTCTCTACAAGTTGAAAATGTATTTCTGTGAGGTAGCTTACTTCATTTTGAGAAAGAAGTTTTCATGCTTAATCCGCAAAAGAAGTCTATATTGGGTGTTCATACAGATGTTTGCTGTAAATCTGTGCTTCACCTTTATTTTGTCTGCGTAGACATGTCTGAAATTGCCTAAAGCTTCTGGATCTTTATTACTCAGCCTTTGTGTACGTAGTGGTGTTTATCCAAAGGTATCCTGGAACAACAGCTGTCCCAATTAAACAGGGAAAAGTGCAGTAAAGAAACGTGATGTTCGTTGTCCTCTGCCTATTCCACTGGTCTGAAATGCTCGATATTTATGTTATCAGAACTCAATATTCAAGCCTGGAAAGAAGATGGAAGATATCTTTATGATCTCATTTATTCTCTGACGTCCTGGGGTGTAATTTGGGAAATTTTTCAATTCAGGTAAGAATAGTTATGTAGCTAGTTAGTGTTACAATACATTCTTGAGATGTAAATGGTTTCTAAAGTTTTTGGAAACTGTTTTTTACTGCAGAAGAGATTAACTTCTTAACTGTGTTCGGTATATTATCTGGTTGATGTAATGATGTAATTTTTTAATTGTAAAGTCAGTATAGTTTTAAGAGGGTGAAGCTGGATTTTATTCCCCCTTTAAGGACACTGTTGATGAGAAATCTTTTCATATATCATGGTTTCTTGCTTGAATTTCTCAAGTTCAAGAAAACTGTTGTTCCTCAGGGACCTGGTAGCAGAAAGGAAGCACACAGTGCCCTTTGGGATTAGGTTCTGCCCTTATGAATCTGCTGACCACACTTAGGAAGGAGCTTGTCAGAAAAGTTGATCATAGCAACAGCTGTTCATTATTTAGTACACCTGATCTGGCAGCGTTGATGTATGTGAGTGTAATGAAATACTGCTGTGTCAGGAGTAGATGCTAGTAGGTATCATTTCCTGCAGATCTCAGAGTCATGTACGCTTCCAGAGACAGAGGCTAACTCACTCTGAGGACCTTATATAGGCCTTGCTGAGGAGGAAATCACAGGAAAGAACCCAAACCCTAGTTCTATCAAGATTGTGCTCTTCAATGAAAAGAAGAGAAAACCTCATTTTTTATCAGATTGTTAGTTTTGATTTAGAATTAGTAGATAGAATAGAGGTAAGAAGATATGTTGGATTATCTGTTGCCTGACCAGAGGGCTGGACTGCTGCTTTCCATAGTTTTAAAATGTAGAAAAGGAAGAAGAAATTAGGAAGAGGAAGGAGAGGAGAAAGTATGAATGTATTGGATAGTGCTGCTTTATAGCGCTGTGTTATAGGTCCTGTGGACAATCTGGTATGTCCTACTTCAGAGAATCACTAGACAAAAGAGAAAATGGGATTTATTTAAAGAAGCTGATGGTTAAGGTGGCAAGATTTTCAGATTATATTGTCAGTGTCCACTGTAGTTATCTTGAGAGCTGTTGTATCCTCATTAGAGGAAAAGGGACAGTTAATCTCTAAATCTAGCAGGTGCATTACTGCAATACAGGCTAGGCTGAAGAGGTGCTGCATATATTATGATGCTACAGCTTTTCTGGTTTGGCAGTGCTGCTTCATTTCCAAATTAGAGGTGTGTTTTTGTGAAAAGCTGCCTCGAAGTATTGCTCCCTCACAGGACAAGGAGCTTCTGTATTCTTTGTTTCAGACATAGCAAACCTATTGCCCATGTGCCAGAAGCAGTATTTGGCTCCCTTGTCACTGCAAAAATGCAGCTGCTGGCAACACTAGCTTGCACTATGCCTGTGCAGCAGAAGGAACCAGCAGAAAGGGATACAACGGGTTGTAGGATATTGTAAGAAGTGAAGAAAATAATAGAGCTTTGTTTTTAGTGGATGAGAGAAGGAACCTGCTGCAGTGCAGTTGTAAGGAGCAGCTTGAGAGGAATGAAAAGGTGCACATCCTAAGCAAGTTAGTGATGTGACCTACTTCACAGATTGCTGGCCAAAGCCGGTTCCTTTGATGCTAGTGAGGTACTGGAGTTGTAAGACTGACTGGTGCACTACATAAAGTCACAGTTTATTTCCACCACGTGCTCAAATACTAAGAAATTCTGTCAGGTGGTTCGATTAAGACAGCAAAGTTTGCTGAAGACACCAAATTAATCACATCAGACAAGTCCAAAGAGGGCAATAAGGAACATGGTGTTTATCATAGATTATACTGTTTGACCCTTCCTTGATCTATGAGTCAGGTGAGAATTGAGGAGCAAGATCAACTACTGTTAGAGGAGTAAGTACAAGTTCTCTACCTGCAGGATGAAATGAGCTACTCATATTTCTGGTTTGCTTCTCTGTAGAACCTTGATCCTCTTAAAAAAAGAGATTTGAAGTATCTTAATCTTCTCTTATTTCTTCTGCAAAAAAGACCTGCCCTTTTTATCCAGCACATAAATAGTCAGTAAGCACATTTGAATGGACAGTGTTCTAAGACTGTTTTTCCTTCTATACGTCTTAAAGTTACCATGTTTTATTTCACATCTGTTACTGACAGAAATAGATGTTCAAAAATTGTCATTAATTCTGGGAATGGATTTGCAGATTCCTGCTTGCAGCTTCATACTTATTTTTCTCAGAAACAATTATTTAAATTGTTTAATCTCAAGGAGTCCTGGAAAGTATGGGATGGGATAAGGAAGAACAAAAAAAAAATTTCTGGTTGTATGAAAATAAAGTGAGATCCCCTACTTTGATTCCCCTCTCTCTTTGCGCTTACTGCTTTTTATTTATTTAAAATTGTTATAGCATAAGGACAGGTGTGAAAAATAGGAATTAATAATAGGATATATTTTTGCATCAGTTACATTTTAATCCGTTTTAGATCAGTTGTTTTTTCTTCTTGTTAGGAGTCCAGTTTTAAGTTGAATAGTTAACTGTGAATACAGGCATCCTTTGGAAGGATACTATAGAATCAGGTAGCCCTATTTGCATCTTCTTTTTGAAGCAATATGGATTTAAGGATAATTTGTGTTTTATATCATAGCTAGCCAGTGTCATTTTGACTCTGAGAGGACACCATAGAGTCTGCAAAATGCAGCAGATGACTTCTACAACATATGGCTACCTTTTCATGAATTATTTACATAGAACTTCTGTTCATCCTACATCTGAAAATAATTAAAGAATCTAATGAATAGTCATGAGATGAAAGAGAGCTCATTTCTTTTGTTAATTTCATTTTTTTTCTCTTCTGTGTTTTTCTTTATTTGGGAGAAACATGAGAATGTGGCTGGGAATGTTATTTGTTGAACATGTATAAGTGTTCAGGTTTAGAACTATGAGAATTAATAAAGTTAAAATCTAAAGAGAAATTTGAGAAAGCTAAATCAAGAAAAGCTATGAAATGCTACTGGCACATCTTTAGTGGTGTCTACTTATTCTTCAGTTCCTGCTCGGAAAAAAAGGAAGGTTGGATGGGAGGTGTCAAAGTTAGGAGTGAGTAAGTCAACCTCAACTACTTTGTTGGGAAAATGAGATGATGACAGGGAGAAAATAAATAATAAAATGTTGGAGTAGAAAATTTGAGGAAAAGAAGTATGGAAAAAAAGTATGATATTTACACATTTAAGTTGTAATAAAATAATTTCATTAATAAATTATTTTTGTTTCTGCTTGAAATGTCCAGATTCCATTAAAAGTCACTGCCTGGGGGAAAATACTTCAATGTTCCATCAGTTCCAGTAACTTTATGTTCATTTTAATTTTTTTATGTGGTATATAAGCATATTGCTGCACGGTGAAAGCTTTTGGTAAAGAAAGTGATGAAGAAAGAGAATATAATGTTTATTTGTTACCCTGGACCTTTTGGTAGTGGAAATTGAATGCATGTCCCTTCACTACAGTAATAGATGGACACCTTTGATATTGTGCTGCAGAGACTTGAGGGTTTTTTTTGTGAAGTGCTTTAGAAGCCAATGACAGAAACGAGGTGAGTTGCTGCATTTCAGTATTGTTAGCAGCAGCAATGATGGATGTAGGTCTCAGCTGTATGTTTCTGCTAGAATGATTTTTAAGGGTATTTTGATAAACTCTCAGTAGGCATTTGAGTGTTAACTTCTTGACATGAAATAAAACTAGCTTTTATCTACATTTTATGAACCTGTATATAGGCAGATATGCAATAGTGATTCAGTAATGCAGTCTGATCAAATTTCAAACTGCAGAACCAACTGCAGAGTGTTTTTGGCTTAAAGAGGAAAAAACTCTTTACCCCTCCACTGCAAAAATATAAGAATCTAGTGAACATTTAATCCAACACTTAGGAAAACTGTTGCTTCATATTCCCTTCTGCGCACTGTTTTACGTAGCAGATTTAAAAATCTTGCACTGAAGACTGGAAGTTCACTGTTTCGGTCTGCAATATCAAACAGTATACTGCTCCTGGTGGTTGTATCCTAACTCATACTCTTTTTGGAAACAGACTTCTAGCATTAAAGAGCCAATTTCACTGTTTCCATACAGTTGTATACTATCTAAAAAATCACACTGGATAAAAATGAAGTTCAATTGAAAACTTCTTGTATATCTAGGCACATGAAATATTGTCAGATAATTATGACATTCTACTACCATGAAAAGGCTCTGAGGTGTTAAGAGCTAAGGACTTATTTTCTCCCTTCAGTTTTGATCTGTAGTTTTTGTAGCTCATTTTCTTGATTGAATTAGCAAGTGATTTTGCTTCCTCTGCAGATTGATTTGAGGGTATTTTAAAAATAAGTAGTTTTTGCCAGCGAACAATTTGACCTTATTAGGGAAGTAAAAAGAAAAAAAAGTATTGTGTTGTAGCTAAGAGATGCCATGGGAAAGGATAAAAATGAATTCTGGAATGACAGTCCTCTTTAACATCAAAAGACCTGCTTCACCAGGTCACAGTGTTTTTTCCTTTGTACATAGTGTTGCCTGGAGCATTCCGGGCTCCAGCAGTATACAAGGGATAGTCTTTGATTCTTCCCAGCTAGACAAAAGGGTAAAATCAGATTCCTTTCATTTTCATTAGAGCAAATTCACTTCTAGACTACAGTTTTTTCTCTTAGATTTGCCATCTATGGAAAAATCTTTGGACCTGTACTCTAGCTGTTTTAGTTATGAGTTTTTTAATAGTTCTTGAGTGCCAGGCTCAGTCCAATGCCCATTGACTGTTGCTTTTGTCCTGTTGTATTCAAATAAGTATAACTGCACTCAATGCAAAATGTAAGTTGAGATTGTTCTTGTATAGCATTAGCCTGTCTTTTGTGGTTTCCAGACAAAAACAATAAATACTGTGGGAATGCATAAACTCCTGATAAGTGGTTTTGATATGATGAAGTCTGTCAAAATAACCTCATGTGGGAGATTGCTCCGTGTGTTGAACAGGTATGGGGATTTTTTTCTGCTGTTTCATTTGCCTAGCAGTGTAGGGTAGTCTTTTAGGAACACTGCTTGTGTTCTCTGCTGTAAGAATCAGTCTTTACTGTTGTTCTCCTGTAATACAAGGTAATTCCTTGGTTAAGGAAGCAAAGTGCAAAAACAGCTGCACAGGCAAAGGCAGATGATAATTTACTTAATTGTCTGTATCTCTGAAATTCTTCTTTATGACCCTTATTTCTACCCAGTCGTGGCTCCCGAGTAATATTCCTGGTTTGTTTCCCTACTTTATAAGCATGAGAAATGAGCAGATATGAGAGTAAAAGTTCAGTTCATTTAGAGGAAAAGATAAGAACATACAAAGTGTTACCAAAGAAAAATGCGTTGATACAAAACAGGATTTTTTCCATGCAGGTTTAAGTTACCTAAATATCACTTCACTACTGCTGCTGCAGATGGCTTTGTAGACTACTCAGGTGAGTTTGCTGCTCAGTGATTGATGTGGCATATTTGCCTTTTGATTGATTTAGATCCTTAAGTGGGTCAGTTGTGGGAATAAGTAATTAGTGTGCAAGTCTGATTCAGGATAATGTGTCTGATTATCCTGCAAAGTATGCGAAGTATCTTATTTGAAAATGTTTAAAATTTCATCTCAGCAATACAGAACAAACATTAGACATAGCTAGTTGCATTTTTGTACCTTCCTCCAAACTGGTGGAAAACTTCCTGCTCCAAACAGGACACAAGGATCTTTGATTTCACTTCACAAATACACATATGCTTACTAGTTTCTGCTCGTGTATAATGAAACTTAGTAGCATGACGTAGCTTATGTATTCAAAAATTAGATGCCTTAAAGAGCTGGAGCTGCCCTTCGAGATTTGGTGAGAGTGTAATTTTGTGAATTTTTAGCTTTGTTAGAGCTAGTAGACTTCCAGATAAGGACAATTTCTAAGGGTGTTCTTCAAATACAGACTTTGTCTTGATAAATGTTAAACAAGTAGTAATGAGCTGGAAGAAAGACTCAAAGGACCTGCTTATCCAAATTCTATGAGGACCTGCAGAGTGGGAGGGAGGCAAACAAAATAACTGATGCTTTCCATGGTAATGTGGATTCATACCTTTTTAAAGATGCAACTAAATCATCTCTGCCAGCAACAATTTGTTCCTGTAACCATAATAATATCTCTGAAGAGCAAATATTTTGCTTTTTGAATAGTGAAAATTGAGCCTGGTGTCTGCTAGGCTCAAAATATGAGAGTGGAGTCCTACATTAAGAGGAGGTTTCTTAATTTCATTATCCCTTCCTCAGTGTCTGCTGATAACAAACTAAACTGAGAGGGTTTATGCACTGGGTTATGTCTCAGAAAAATTTCGTACAAATTTCTGAATCTGAAAATCAGGTTAATTTTTTCTTTGAAGGAAATATAA
This sequence comes from Scolopax mira, assembly GCA_004320125.1. NCBI lineage: Eukaryota > Metazoa > Chordata > Aves > Charadriiformes > Scolopacidae > Scolopax > Scolopax mira. Next base: position 54,161 of record BJBW01005746.1, read on the forward strand.
GAATGATTATGAATCTATATTAGGTGAACTTTGACTGGAATTGGTTAAAAGTGCTGTAGAATGAGTCTCTGTAGGATTTAGTTATATTATAAAAAATAAACAAGTATTTTCTAGGTTTGAAATGAAATTACCAGTTGAACACTTCTAAATACAAACTAGTTCTGATTTTTTTTTGTCTGCTTGTTGGTTGGAATTAATGACATCTGAAGCAAAAAACCATCAAGTATATAAGAATACGTGATTTTTATATTCTCTTTCACTTCTCTCTATTTTTGTTGTCATTTTTCCATTCTCTTCACATTGACTTTCTTTTCTTTTTTTTTTTTCAGACCACTGTTATAAAGTAAAAAACTTGTATATTCTTTGAATTCTACTGCAACTGCTATTGAGTATGAGGTAGAACAAAGATAATTTTTTTTTTTTGATAAATGAAGTTTTTAGTGGGGGAAAAAAAATCTTTCATGCCTCCCTGTGCTGTTTACTAAACATTATCAGTTTTCAGTATTTACCACACAGTTTAGCTGTATTATATTACCTTTCTCATATGTTAAAGTGGTTGCTGGGTTTCTTCTTGCTTGGACATACTTTCTGCTATGTAGTGTGGTATGGTGCTTTGGGTTTTTTATATTTTGTAAGAAATGTTAACATATATGTTACAGTGTGTAGATAGCAGTAGTGGTCAGAGGGGAAAAAATACATTTACTAAATATGAAGGAAAAATATATAGAAAAGATTTGGAGATAGTGGGAGGAGAAGAAATAGAGCAATAGAAATATTTGCAAGGAAGGTGGGAATGTGATGTGTAGTAAAAGTGAAGAGGCAGAGGAGAGGCAGGCATTCAAAGTAATTTGGAAAAAGATATCAAAGTTCTCTGTTAAAAAGTAAAAAACGAAACAAGGAGGGAAAGATACAATCTACAGGAAGAGCTAGTCATGTATATTTTTAGTGACTGAGATATTTGCAAAATACATAGATTAATTCCACTGCACATCTTCAAACACACTTCTCATATGCCTTACAGTTGTGGTAGCTCACTAGTGGTTTAAATTATAATTCATAAAGAAATTATTTCTGCCAACCTTAGACTCATAATCAGATGTGTGAAATTAACACTTTTTATATGACTTAACTCTGGTAATACTGAAAAAGATAGTTTATTGGCTATTAAGCTAGTTGTCAAATGTTACAACACAGTGCAGCAGAATGGTCAGAGGAGCTTTACTTTGTGCTCAGTAATTGAGCAGAGTAAGGAGAGGAGTGTATCTCGAGGAGGAGCTGGTGCTCGGACTGCTACTCAGGCTCTCAAAATTGCTGCATCCTTCTGGGGTTACCACTTTTTTGGACAGTTTTCTCATGCAGTGTGGGTGCTCTGGATGCCAACGCGCTGCCATTGTTCGACATGCTGCGCAACCCCTGCTCACCCCCCCCGCACAGCTGGCTTCCTAGGCAGGGCTGCTATTTTATTTTTGTGAGCAAGTTACTTCCAGTTCAGTGATGACATAATTCCTTTTATGGCCCTAATTGTTACCTGTAGGTGTAAAATCAATGGTTGTTGACTGTGATTTCAAATGTATTATTTTGTGTGTTTTTTCGCAGACATTTTCATGTCTGGCATACATGTGAACAAGATTTACCGTATGGAGGTTGAAAACCCTTATGCATATTATCAGCAGTATTGTAGAATGATAGTCTAAAGGTATATCCTCTTGTCGATAGATTTCTATGTTCCTCAACACCTTTCATTTACTTTGTATTTTAAAAGCAAAGGAGTTGCATTTTTGTCCTGAGATAAAAGTTTTATCTTTTTCTTACTACAGGTACAGTGTTACTGATAGGAAAATATTTTAGAGGAATGGCATTTTGATTTAGGAAGGGAAGGGACAAAACACTGCATGGAATTAAAACAGTCACCTAAGGAAAAATGCAGAATTCTAATATGCATTCATAAGCAAGGGTATTTTTATGCAAATATCATAAGAATAGAATGCAAGTATCTTACAGAGAAAGTTGAAGTTGGTTTTTTTTTTGTGGCAGTGAGATTTTACTATGTGTGGATATACAAAAATGTCTTTATTGAAGAGGATTATATTATTTTCCTTGAGCTACAAATTCAGTTAGACTTAATTCCCTTTTCACAACTCTTTTGTGTGATAATCTTTTTGGTTGCTTCAATTAAATACTTATTTCTTCTTATCTTCACAAATTTTGGAGTATTTTGAACTCTACTTTTTGGAAAAATGCTATAAGTATATGTATGTGAAATGAGATATGCTAGAAGTGTAAGTGAAATAGTATTCTAAAGTATTCTTAATCCATAAGTACAAATATAACTTCTGCAAGTGACTGTCTTCGTCTAAACTTGACAGAGTAATTTTATTTCAGTTCTGCGTTTATGTGCTCTTTTGTGTAGTAGCAGCAAGATATTCAATTCCTCGTTTACATTATTGTGTTGTATAGTCATGCAGTTTTGAGTATGATTAAAGTATTAATGGAATGAAAATAATGCTACAAAACTACTTATATCAGATTGTTATGTTTCATAGGTCTAAAATGCACAGATATAAAATACAGTACATGCATCTTCTTTTACAATTGCTTTTTGTCTATTAACAGATTTATTTATTTTTTTATTTAATAGACACTCACAGGACAGCAGCAGGAGATAAACAACTTAATACAGAGAAAAAATGCTGTGGATGAGGAAAATGCCCGTTTGAAGAATGAATTCTGTAACTTGAACCAGAAATTTAAAGATAAAAGCCAAGAACTTAAGGTATATTGACTTGTACATAGTTTCATAAGACTATGGCTTTGAAGTAGTTCTTTAAGCAATGTCAGCCTTTGTGGCACAGAAAGTGACAAGCTTGGAGAAAAAATTGCCTTAGGCCTTGCTATACCTTACTGTTTTCTCACATACCAACTCTGAGGAAGATGCTTTAAAGCCAAGAATCCAAGCTTTATAACTTTCAGATAAATAGTTAATGATGGAAATGGAGCAAAGAAAGTAGGAGTGTGAAGATGTGGCTTCTTGTAATTAGATTCTGATGGGACTGGCATTATTAATTGATAAAGCCAAGGTCTGGGAGGATATGTCTGTGTGGGTCTCAAAAATAGCTGGGGACAGCATCAAAGGCAGCTTGATCAATTAATGGGCTCTTTGCAAATGTGTACTCATCAAAGCTGTCATCCAGCTAAAAAATATGACCCTTCCACCTGCATGAAAGAGGCCAATAAAAGTACACAGGTGACCTTGGCCATCAAATATAGAAGAAGCTGCTGTGAGGGTAAAACTGCACAGTTTATATTTGCTGATTAGTTCTCACTTTTTTTGTTTATCGGCCCTTGTGGTACTGTTCTACAGGACACTGAGGAGTGTGCACAGAAGAAGGAAGAGCAAAACAGACTGGTTATAAAACACCTGGAGGAGGAAAATAAGGGATTAAATACATGCTGTGCTGACCTGCTAAATGACCTGGAGAAACTGAGGAAGCAGGAGGCACAATGGGAAACAGAAAAATCTGGCAATAATGCCAGAATAAAGGTATGAAATGGAATGGACTCTTGGATGTTATTTCAGAATTAACTTCTCCAGGCATTTGCACTATAAGTTATTTTCTTTAAATAACAAGTTATATATTCAAATCTACCAGTGGGGACTTGCATTCATTTACATTCCTTCACTTAAGACCCACAGCTTTTTAAAAATTGATGTTGCAAAGCAGGAAACTGACTTCAAATAGTCATCTTAAAATGTAATCATTAAAAAATAAAAGATACTGTATTTTAAGATAAAACATATATATATGAAATAATAAAAGCTTAAAAGTATTATCATTCACAGGTTGTGGGGTTTTTTTTTTCTGTATGTGTAATTTACTTACCTGTAATTTGGTTGCAGTAGATTTGATATTTGTTGTTTTGGAAACTTCAGCTGCAGTTTCACATAAATTGTGTCCTAGCCTCAAGAGGGCTCTTCTCTGTGAGAGGCCTTATTATTGCCTAAAATATATTAAGAAGTTATTTTCACTGTTATGATAAAATGAAAAACAAAACAATTTAATACAATGTATGAAATACTGTATCTTTTATTGAAATGATACTTTGCCTTCTTTGCTAGTGAAAATTGGCAAGTTATTTTTAAATTCCTGTAAGAAATGTCACAAACATGGTATCAAAGTGTTTGATGGCTGCTGACATATGTATCTAGTTAGTGAGTTCTTTTTATTTACATGGATAATGAACACTTACAGTGCTCTGCTCTTTTACTCTATCAAAGTACATGAGCTTCTGATATGTTCAATGTAGTAAACATCTAATTGGCATCTTGTCCAGAAGCATCTTTTTTCCTCCACTAGCAATTCAATGGTTTTGGTGACACTCCTGATTGTTGTGCTGATGGAAATCCTTTGTGAAGAGCTTAATTCAGATCTGTTAACATGGGAAATAAAGTTCTTGTAAATTAAGGCCTTTGAACTGGTTATGATGAAAGGATTATAGGATTCCCAGGACTGCAAGTGGTTTGTTGATACTCAGAGGAGAAAATCTAGTGTGTACTAAACTGATTTAATAATTTTCAAGTTGTCAAAAGTAGAGCTTGTGATATTAGATACATTCTTGAAAATCATTGTTACCCACACTTTCAATGAAAACAGTCGGATTAATTTTTTGTGTGTCTGTCTTCCTGGCTGATGAAGTGTGCTGAAGAGAGAAAGGAATGTCATGGCCATGTGATTCCAGGGAATAAGTACTGTTGGTGTTTCCAGGTCAAGGTGGTATCTAGAGTGTGACAGAGGTAAATTCTTGAGATGGGTATTCTCTGAGACAACCAGGAGTGACACATCACTAGATATGCTGTTCACAAACAAAGGATAAAAGAGCTCAGGAATATTATCAAGTCTTTAAAAACAGCTTCCTCCAAGCCAAAGTATGGTCCACCCTGATGTCCAGGAAAACAAGTGGATGTATCATGAGACCAGCATGGCTAAATGGAAGTAATCACCAAACTCCAATGTAGGGCTGGATTGGAGAGCAGTATTCAGGAGGTGGAAACAATGAAATCTACAAAGGAGGAGTTCAGAAACATTGGGCACTTCAGGATGGTGTTAAGCTACCTACAGGTGCCTACTGTATCAGTTGCAAGTGATAACAGGTATAACAAGAGGTTCTTGCACTATTTTAGTAGTAAAAGGGTGAACAAGGAAAATGTTGCTTAAAGGGAATGATGAATTAGTGACAGCAGCTAATACACATGGCAGAAGTACTCAATGCTGTCTTTGCCTTAGTCTTCTCCAACAAGATTCCCCCAAGCATTTGTGCCTAAAGACAGAGTGCACAGTACTGAGAGTGGATGAGTTGGGAGGTACCTGAGAGAACTTGATTAGTACACATCCATTGGACCAGTTGCATTGCATATAAGGGTGCTAAAAGAGTTGGCTGATGTAGGCTGCTGCCTATCATCTTTCAAAAGTAGTAAAGATCAGGGGATGTCCCTGATGAATAGGATAATCCAAGACCAAAGGTTGGTTGGCCTCACTTTAGTCCCTAGGAAAATGACAAAGAAAGTTGTCTTGGAAGTAATTTCTGGGCATATGATTGAGGAAGTCACTAGAAGTAATCATGGATTTACCAGGGGTGAATTGTTCCTGAGCAACCTCAGCGTCTTTTCTGATGAAATGATTGTGTCTGTGGAAAAAAGGAGAGCTTGGATATGATTTACCTTAACTTTAGCAAGATTTTTGACATCATCTTGCTGTATTCTTTTACCCAAGATAGGATGTTACAGCTGGATAGGTGGGCAACAGCATGTTTAAAAGAACTATTTGGATGTTTGCGTTTAGGAGCTGCGGTTAATGGGTTGTACTCAGTCTGTAGGCTGGTAATAAGTGGTGTAATGTAGGATCCACCCTGGACCTGTCTTGTTTAAAATCTTTCTCAAGAAAGATTTTAACCTGGAAGAGTGGACAGAGGCATGTTTATCAGGTTTGCAGATGACACCCAGCTGGGGGGAAGTGGTTGTGCTTGAGGGCTCTGCTGCCATCCAGATGGAGGTTGACAGAAATGGGTCAATAGGAGCCTTAACTAGGACTAATGTTGAGTCTTGCCCTGGGAAGGCAGAGCCCTGCAGCCATACAGGGGCTGGTGGATCAGCTCTGGGGGACAGCCCTGGGCACTGACAGGCAGCAAGCTGCGTTGTGGTCAGGCCTGTGCACCCAGTGCCCATCAATGGCCTATGGCCCCAAGAGCCAGGGGAGGAATTGACCCCCTCTGCCTAGAACTCTAGATTCTGCACCTATTTTTGGGTGAAGTACAAGAAAGATACCAGTAAATTGGCTGAAGGTGAGACGGGAGCTAGAAATTTTGCCTTGCAAGTAGAGGCTGTGGAACAGGCTGTTTCAGTGAAGAAAAGGGATGGCTGGGACCATCCAGCAATGGGTCGGTACTGTGGGCTGTTCAGAGCTGGGTGAGAGGCAGCACAAGCTGAAACAGGAGATAAGGAGAAGCCTTTACCCTGGGAGGACAACCCAGGAGTGGAGTTGGGGCCCATGGAGGTAAGGTCATCTCCATCCTAAGGCAATTTCAACCCTGAGCAGCCTAGTTGGACCCCCTGGCTTAAACGGCCTAAGGCAGAGACTGTGACTGGAGATCTTCCCAAATCCCTGCCAGCCTCCATGTATCCATAGGTCTGATGCTCCACCTTCTGCCTCATTTCTGCCCCTGCCAACCCCCCTTTCCCTTCTGTGATGTTAGACAACTAATTATACACCTTCGCTGGTGGACAGAGTTAGAGGAAATTGATTATCTCACAAAACTATTGCAAGGATTGAGAACGTTATAGTTGAATTGAAACCAATTGAGTCCAAAATGGATTCATTAAATATTTATTTAGGCAGGAAAGTAAAAACAGCACACTGGGCGGCTGGGGAGTCGCAGCTCCACCAAGGCTCGCAAAGTCAGGCAAGTTTGGCAGCCCCTTTTATCTTCACAAATACTGGTTTCGACATCTTAGGTACGCCCCTCTGCGTCTTCCTCATCGTGGCTTCTTCAGCGCCGTACTTGCTGCAGGCGGTTCTGATAAGATGTCAACTATGAAGTTAGCTTATGCAATCTATTCTTTGCAGGGTTAATTGATACAAAGGCACACGTTATCATAGTAACATAACCTTGTGGTTTAGCATCATATTGCTTCTTTGTTAAACGGGAAGTTCTCAAGGCTGCCACAATGGGTTCGTTCCTCTTGTTTAACTTATTTGATTGGCAAATTACTTTTAGTTACCTCATTGCAGCAGCACTTTTAGGTTTTTATTTTCTTTTGTTTACTGATATTTGATTGTCAAATTCCTTCTTTGTTGCTTATTACAAGAAGGGTATTAAAACTACTGTCTGCAAGAGGGAAATGTTATATTTGAACTCTAGGAAGTAGAAAGTAGTAATATGTTGCCTCGTAGTTTTTTATCGTTATTTTGTAAAATAATAATTTGTCAAACCACACAAAGTTATTTTTGTAGTTCACTATTTCTACATAGTGGCCTGTTTCTTCCTTTAAATACTTGCTTGAAAATTTACAGTTCAATTTGAATTAATTTTCCCCTCCCTTCCTGCCATTCTCCATTTCTATTGCTCAACACTCAAGATTCAGTATGGGTGCCAGATTGGTTCTTAACAGGGTGCTTATAAACAATAAAGAATAATAATTGCCTTATCCACAAAGGGCAAATACATCATTATCACACTACATGATATTGGGCTACAGATGATATTCTAATAATACGTCCCAGTATAACATGTCCCTGAAATTCTTTTAAAAAGTACTTTTTGAGGAAATTCAATAATGGAATTGTATTGTTGTTCTCCAGTGATTGTAAAAATGGTTATATATACAAAAGAATTCCACAAGGTTTTAAAAGATGCTCACAGAAATTGAGTGTAAAAGATTATAGGTTAATTCCTAATCTTAGATTTCTGACTTAGATACCTGTACAAAAGCTCTACTCAATGCCTCAATATTTTCTTCAGTATATAAATATTTGTATAGCCAATCCCTCCTTGCCCCTGTTTTCATGTTGTGCTTTTTCAGTAATGTTTCCAAACAAAGTCAAAGCTTCAAAATCAAAGTTCATAAGGTTAAACTGACGAATTTGTTAGTTGACATCAAAAGCGAAGTCATGCATGTCACAAATGGGGTGAAGTGCTGAAAGTTACTTTTTTACTGTTTTTAAATTATGACATGGTATAACTTTTACAGTTGTATTTAGGACCAAATCATTTATTACCTATTCTTTGTGTTGTAGTCTGCAATGGATGATAGGAACTTAAGCACTGGTAAGATCAGATATTTTTTTAATCTCTCCCGTGAAAAGTCTCTGCAGCTCTATGTGTGATATGAAAGACAGGCAAGAGGAAGTGTGAACTGTTACCGTTTTTGTTCACATATACAATACTTCTTAGCTGTTGTGGAAAAAAACAACAACACTGAGAAGAAACCCTAAGATTATTTGGCTTATTAATACCTTGTTGCACTTCAACGTTTTCTTATGTTGATAGAATGAACATAGTTCCCAAATCTTTTATTATCTGATAAAAAATATTTTTTGCTTGCTAGCCTTTGAGATTGAATGATGACTCATTAGTTGGGTACACCAGTATATAACCTGAGATTTTTAATGAAATAAGTAGTTTTCCTACCTCATTCACTCATGAATTTTGCTATTTTCTCACATTACTGTTATTAACAGCATGTGATAATCCATGTTGAAATTCAAAGAATTTGATTGTAATGCACATCTGATACATCCAAATATGTATTACATGTTTATGCTATTTTAAAGAGAGACATTTAATTATTTGCTTTCAGTTATAAAAATGTTTTGATACCCTCAAGATTTGAGGCATCTTTGCTGAAAGAGAAAAATGTGCATTTATTTCTTTAACTAAGTCTGTATGTAAATGGAAGATAAACTAATATACTGTTGGCAGTAGATTAGGGATGCTATTCTACTGGGAGGTATTTATTTTAAATTATTGATGAATCCTGGAATATTTGCCTTATTGAGAACAAGTGATTGTGCCTGTGAGTAGTGTAATACCAAAGCAGGTCTGAGGCTCTTGCCACCTTTTGAAACTCTGCTCTAGATATTGCTGTAATATTTCTATTCTTGCCTCAAAACACTCTGGGAGAATAGTCATAGGAAGCTTCTTAAGGACTGAAGTACTCTTCTAAGCTGCTAAACCTCTAGAGAAATCTAGTAAGATCACTATGTAGAGATCGATGTCTTGCTTCACTAAGCTGCCTTGCTGCTGTATTTCCAAGGTATACCTTCACACATTGCTGACTAAGTTCTACAGTAAGGCTTAGTGTAAAAGGCAAACTATTGCTTGTTTACATTGTTTTCAATGAGCAATTTCAGAAGTTTTCTTGTATGCTCTTTCTTTCCCTGAAGAAACTATTCCTTGCACATCTCAAAAATGAATCTGTATCCATGATTGTTAGGTTGTGTGTGCAATTTTGTGCATTTTTTTTGAGAACTGAAAAGAATGACTGTATTTTTTGGGGTTTCGTTAGGAGAGCTTTTTTGTGTTTGGTTTCTACACAGAAAACAAAGTTTGATCAGTTCAGCACTTAAATAGTGCACTGCTGTTTTGCAAAGATTTGATTCAGTATTCTTCCACATGAAGCAAATGAATTAAGGAAGACTTGATACAGTAAAGAATAGGTGGCCACCTAAAATATGAAATAAAGATTTTCTAGTATTTCACATTTTTCATACACAGCCATATATATGTCTTTGCTTAGACCACAATAAATTTATGTGTGTGTGTATGTGCTTATCCATATGTCTGTATACATAGAAAACACACATACTAGATTTTCGCTGAATTTCACTGAATTTTTTGGAGTTGGAAGGGACCATAGAGATCATCTAGTCCAACTCCCCTGCCAATGCAGGACCACCCAGAGGATGTCAGAGCATGCCTCTCAGGACTGCATCCAGTCGGGT